>REGO01000141.1:2371154-2393109 GCA_010120015.1 Rhombomys opimus | reverse complement strand
CTAAATGTTTTTCTCTATAAAACTTTTTATAAGGTTGCACCTGTCAGTTGTTTGTGGCGCACACTGGGAGGCTATGCTGAAGAGAGGGAGACAGGAAGATCGTGTGACGCCTTCCTTTTTGCCTACATGTTATAGGAGATTTTCATTAGATAAAAACAAGAGCCACATGTGAGAGACACAGCCTTCTTCAATAAACACTGTTGCCCATATCAGCTTTAGAATGACTGAGACCCAGAGTAACCTTGTATGGCCTCCATGGGTCACAGTTTATAGCTTTCTTTGCCAAAAATCTCATCAGTGTAGTAATGGTTCTTTCACCAACCCCTGACATATTTTTCAAATGCTGAAATGTTATTTTTTTTTCTTCTTGGAGCTCTACCAATTCGATCAAGATGTGTTCACCAAACTGAATACCTAAGAATTTTTATACAAAAGAAAAAAAAAAGTAAGGGTTGAAGCTGCAGCTCAACGACATGCTTAGAATGTACAAAACCCTGAATTCTATCAAACCCAGCACCCTCACCCAAATTAAACAGAAACAGCAAATATAAACATTTACACATACACACCTACACACACACACAGACACGCGCGCACACTATTACTGCTCTAGAGTTCCTTACAACTGGGTACAAAAGACAAAACTGAAACATAATCAGAGAACAATTTGATGTCAAATGCAAACAGAGGACAAGCATCATATATGCATTTAAACTAAGCATCCACATAGGTAAAAACATTTATCAAGAAACACCACGGGCTTGACATTTTTCTTTTAATATTTTTAATATTATTTTTTAATTGTGTATGGGTGATTTCCTGGCATATGTCTATGCACCATGTGAAACACTAAATATTATCTATATGCTTTATCACCTGCAAAGTCAGGTAATAATAATGTACCCTACCCTACTCAGGAGCTTAAAGATTCAAGACAAGTAAAACATTAATACAAGTAAAACATTATTAATGTCTAACATCCATATGCATACTGGAGAGTTACAGAAAATAATACATACCCCTATAACAGTGGTCTGTGGGTAATAAGCAACAGGTTTGCTTTCTTGTAAATCACAGGCAAAAATCTTAGTTTTATGTAACCTTCATACCCAAGGCTAATACTTATAAATAAGTCACTGTAGATTACATTAACCAATCAGTTGACTTTAAAATAGGAAGAAAACACTGGATTGTCCAGGTAGACTCGATATAATAGCACAAGCTATTAAAAGCAGAAGGAAAAGTCACTGTGATAAAGATTGGAAAGGTAAGGAGTCAGCTTGCCAGTGCTGGTTTCAAGTTGGCAAGGATTAATAGAAAATAAGTTTGTGTCACCCAAAGGAGCAGAGAGAGGATGCTCCTAGCAGGCAGCTATAAGGATAAGAAAATCACCATCTATCTGGATCAGCTTGGAAACATTATATCCCTGATTCTTTGGAGAAGAGCCCAACCCAGCAAGCGCTTTCATTTTGGCTTTGTGAGACCAAGTAGAGACCCCAGCAAAGCTCTGTGTACCTGGGCTACTGAGCTATGGTTACTGAATGCTAGACAATGATTGTCTGAATCACCAAGCCTTCTAATTTGTTATAGGAAAGATACGGACCTGACACATATTTGTCTTAGGCATGGTGCCAGGTATTTATTCCAATATTCGTCATCCAGCGACCTGAAGAAGCAGGCATACCTGTCTTTTTCTTACAAAGCAGGCATGTGATGGTCAGAGAGGCTGGTCTATGTGGTAAAAACAATAGTTTGGTGGAGGCATAACTTGAACCCAGCATGTTGGCAGAGGACATACATCGGTGTAGTTTGCCAAATAAGATGCCAGACTGGCTAACTGGACATAGGGTCCTGCTTCATTCTGGTCAATAAAGGTAATTCCTTGAAACATTCTGTCAGATAAAGAACCCACCCCATTTCTCTCTGCTTGCTTTACGCTAGACGGAAAAGGAGCCAGAGAGTAGCTCTGCACCTGCACTGAGTGGCTGTGCTGCCTCACAGGCCAATTTAGCCTCAGTCAGCCTGTGGTGGAGGGCGGGGGCTCATCTGGGGCCTGGCTCTCTCCCTGCTTGGCAACCTGGGCTCAGCATCATCGTCCAGGCTCTGAAGCATGAAATGTGCTTTTGCGCTGAAGCCTAGGAGACACGGCGCATGGAGTTTGGTTTGGCTATTTTCCCCCCTGCTGTTTGTTTTTAAAGATGAAATAAGGGCAGGCATGAAAAAGGTCTCCCAGGTCCTCTGCCTGAGACGGTAGCCACTGTCTCAGACAGGAATACAAATGAGTGGAGGCAGGGCGGCTCTCTGAACCCCAGCACACTGTCAATGCTAATATGCGGGAGCCATTTCGATTATTACCTCAGCTATTATTATGTGATTATTTTAGGGGCGTTCATGAAGCCTCCAAAATGACACTTCCGACTCAAAATTCAGGGACCTTTCCATTCCCCTAGTTTCAGATTAATGTCCTATGAAATGTGTTTATCTTCCTTTTTTTACCTTTCCCATCACTCTCCTGGCACCTCTGAAAAACACATTGTTATCAGAGAATAGTGAATGTCATAAAGAATGTTAGGTATTTTTATTTAATCTAGATCTAATATTGAACACAAGAAGTATTTGTCCTTTAGATTCTAGCACAGAACTTTATTTATTTATTTATTTTTGGTGTCAAATCCATCTATAAGTAGACGCATGTGACATGGTTCTAGGTGATTCCCGGATGCTATAATTGCTACGTGCTTTTAATGTGAATTATAAGGAAACGTGAGCAATATGTTAAGGACGTGCTTTATCAATGGGACTAAAGTTGGTAGGTTGTAAGATAGTGTCCTTAGAGGGTGGCTATTAAGTAATAACATATAAGGAACCTAAAGATAGAAATAAGAGGATCATAGGCCTCTGAAGAAACTGTGAGGAGCACTAGAAGTGAGTGTCAAGGGAGCTGAGAATTAGGTAGGTGTAAGCCCTGACTGAGAAGTCTCACATCCCTTGTGTCAAATGGGACTGACTTACATCCTTTTTCCTAGCTCTGCTCACACAGAAGGGTAGACAAAAGTGACGCCTTTTGGCCTGACTGAGGGAGGATGGCCCAGAAAGCTGTCTCACATGTGAGCAGATGGTCCGCTGAGTGGTATATATATATTTATTTTGTGGTGACAGAAGTCAGTCAGGGTTACCCTTGGAAGAACAACAGTCACAAAAGCAGGTGCTAGTCGATACCTGATTTGAATCACCCTCTTACAGTCAAGAGGTTTGGAACATAAAGACGTTAAATTGTTTCTCCACAGTGTCAAAGAGAGCCAGTGGGAAGCATTTATTACTGTCCACATCTTGTGACTCTCATTGGAGGATGTAGGAATTTAATCTAGTGAAAGAATGGGTTGACGCCCACGTCCTGTATTGAAACAAGACAGGGAAGAGACAAGAAAAAAGGGATAAACAATAGACTTCCTTGGGCCCATTTCATGCCATTTCCTTTGTGTGTGTGGTGGGGTTAAGGCATGTCTGTACATGTAGGCACATATGTACATACATGTGCTTGTGCCCATAGGTTCATATACCTGTGGTGTCCTGCTCATTTATTCTCAACCTTACTGCATTGAGGCAGTTTTTTGCCTAACTGTAACTCATTTCTTGAGATAGCCTGGGTTACCAACAAGCTCCTGGGATCTTCCTATCTCTGGCTTCCTAGCGTTGGGGTTACTCTGCATACCACTATGCCTAGATTTTTACAAGGGTTTTTGGGGATTAAACCAAGAATATGTAAGGATTTCATATCTTACAAGGCAAGTTCTTGTAAAACAAGTGAGGAGCTATATCTCCAGTCTCATGCTTTGACTTTTATATTATATTTTTATACCATGTTTCAGCCTAGCCTTTTGTTTTATAATTATTAGTTAGTAATGAAGATTGAGCGAAGTCTTCTTCCCATGGTAACTATATGCTGTTCCAATGAAACAGAACCTCATTTTCTTCATCAGTCTGATCTTAGAAAACATTAACCCCTACACAGATGTAGCCCATGGCAGCTCAGTCTCCAAGAGGGTTCCCTCGTAATGGGAACAGGGACTGTCTCTGACATGAACTCAGTGGCTGGCTCTGATCACCTCCTCCTGAAGGAGGAGTGGCCTTACCAGGCCACAGAAGAAGACGATACAGCCAGTACTAACGAAACCTGATAGGCTAGGGTCAGGTGGAAGGGGTGGAGGACTTCCCCTATCAGTGGACTTGGAGAGAGGCATGGGAGTAGATGAGGGAAGGAGGGTGGGGTTGGGAGGGGATTAGGGAGGAGTTACAGATGGAATACAAAGTGAATAAACTGTAATTAATATTAAAAATAAAGTGTTAAAAAGAAAACATAACATACTACATATTTACATTTAAAATATTTATTTATGAATTCTTTGAGAATATCATATATGCATATTATATATTGATCATACTCACTCCCACTACTCCCTCACCTCCTTATTCTCTTCCAACTTGATGTCCTCCAGTTTTAAAATATGAGTTGCCAAGGAATGCGCTCAGACTGGCCAGATGAGTGTCCTACAATCCCCTTAGTTATATAGATTATTCCGAGTTTCTGTAGCAGCACAGTGTTGTTGAAAGATTTTTAACACAATTTTTGGTATAGCCACATAAGTCAGGGATCTTGACTTAGTGGTAGCCAAGAGAGTCCTACTGGAATAATTCTCCTTTGGCCGTAGCCAGGGTTGCTTTTTCCATAAATATGAGACTTGGAATTCTATAACTTATGGGAAGAATTAGAGAGAAGAGAGTCTGCTACGAATCCGTAGGCATTTGTTCAAAGAATAACCAGTACACAGTTGGTAGTTATGGGGATATATGTTATATTTGTACAGCACTGAAGACTAAGGTGAGCTGGCTAGTCACCTAGAACAGCTCCTTCGTGTATAGGAATCACCATTATCATCCATTATATACCAGAAGCAAATATCTATAAAGGATACAATTGCCATATATCAGATAAGGAAGTACCATTATTCTATGAACTCTCTTTTCAGTCACAATAAAAAAAGAATGAGATTACTTCATTTCCTCTTGAGGCTATCACTTGTGAAAGAAAGCTGTGCTTCTTTTGGAGTTGAGTGTCTGATTCTGGTCACCCTGCTCCTGTCTGCCATTTGCTAGTCATGTTAACGAAAGTCTAGGTTATCCTGCTGGGGTCTACATTGGTGTTTTGCCACATATAAGCAGAAATCTTATGTCTCCTTGCTTTAACCATGATTACATGCTCCTCTCAGGTCTGGTTGTTTCTTGACCACATTCTCTTCATCTTGCACAGTGTTCTTGGGTTGGTGAGGTGCTTCTGGATCAAACCTCATTTTGGTAGAGAACTGTATATGAGGATTTTTCCCTGAAACACACCCACAATCCTCCTTTCGCAATAATGGTATTACAGTATGGAATAACACACATTATCCTTGTTTGGTTTTACTGTGACTGAGAGGCATGTGGTTTAAGACTATTTGGAAAATTGAGAGTCAAACACTAAATTACCATGAGACTTTCCCTCAGTGAGGCTTTCCCAGGCTTTGTGTCTCTCTGGTAGAATGAGGAACCACCTCCCTACTCCTCCACCTGCTAAGGTTTCTGCATGTTCTTGTTCCTGGAACCAAGCATAGCAACCAAAACCTGCTGATTCTGTGTCACCACGCAGAGATAGTTGTTAATTTAGAGTGGAGAAATACTTGATTAAAAACACTTCCCTGCTGTTGGTGGGCTGCATATGGAATAGCCGCTAAGCAAGAGCTACAACTTGCCACTAATGGATAATTAGCACTCGTTTTAACCGTCCCCTGCCTCTCCTCCCACTCGCTGTCACCTTGAGCTCTGTTTGAAAACACCCCTTCTCACTTTCTTACTCCATTATCAAAGCAAGGAGGAATAAGGAATAAGCCATTGGTCATATCTGTTTCACAGACAACTTAAGTCTTATTACCTAGCTTTATATGTTAAATGTAAAAAGGAAGGGTCAGTACAATTCTTATTCAGTCATTCATTCATTAACTGTCATGGGTAAGCTACATTAATATGCAACGGCTAAATGGGTAAATTTGGAAAATGCATTTTATACCTCTCTGCTTTAGTTTTCTTATTTATGAAATGTGATTAATAGTATTACCATCTAATTGGGTATTTGGGGAAGGATTAAGTTGTAAAATGCACATTATCCATGTTGTAGAGTAAGCCTGAGATAAAAATTAAGTAGCCCTTGTTTTCTTGATTTATTTAGCCCTGAATTTTTAGATGTCTGTCTGTGCCAGTCACTATATGCTGGAGACACAAAAGCACAAGACACAGATATGTTAGTTAATGTTCTCTTGGTTGTTATGACAAAAATACTTGATAAAGCCAATCTAAGGGATGAGAGTTAGCTGTATTTTGGCTGATGGATTGAAGGTGCAGAAGGTGTGGTAGTGGGAAGCACTTAGGTGATTCCAAATCCAGCAAAAATGGCAGTCATATTAACCACCTCAACAGCATTTTCCTGTGGAGCACATTGCTCGGCTAGGGCTAGGGCTATGGATTCTACAAGCAGTTAGTTAGAGTCTAGTGCTAAATGCTCCACTGAAGAGCTACACACATATGTTGGAAGGCATCTAAGAGAAGAAGCCTTCCTCAGCACAGTCCTACAGAGAAGGCAATTCCTGAATCATATCATTAAGGTAAAGAAGTACCAGATATACAAAGTAGGCAGGTAAGGCAGGGAATCTGAGTGGGTAAAGACTTGGTGGTAGGCAGTGCTCTGACTCATGCCAACTGAATCCAAGATGTACGGCCAGAGCGCAGGGTGAAAAAGAAACCAGGAGGGATAGGGGAACAGATCATGAAATACTGAGCCAAGCAGTTTACATACTCCTGACCAAATATGAAGAGCCCGAGAAAATCTGTGAGGAGGTGTGAGTAGAATTTTGCCTTTGAGGACTTGAACTGGTCATATCCTCTACAGAGCCAATTTAGAAAAGGATTAAAATAGAGTGGAGAAGACATGACCAAGCCTTGTCTAAGTTCACCAGTAAGTGTGACTGAAGATGAGGCATAGATTTGAGAGAAATTGAGGACACAGAATGGAAGACTTTGGTGAATGATGTAACGTGGTTGCAAAAAAGTTAAAAACAACTCGAGCATTTTGGCTTAGGCAGCTGGAGAGCATCATTAACCAAAATAGGAAAAAGAAAAAAAAAAAACAGGAAGCAGAACTGGGCTGCGGAGAACAGAGGCTCAAAGTTAGATTCTATGGGTTGCTTTGGTGCTTCGTTGAATTAGACTAGTAGGGTGTTTGGGGTGATAGGTAGAACAAGAACTGAGAGGCATATCCAGCACACCTTGAAAGTAACAGGCTCAGTTAGCTCTCAAAAGGCAAGCGAAACCTTTATTTTGCCTGAGATAGAAAAAAGAGCCCTCTAACTAGACAAGACTCCCAATCTTCACTCTAAAACTTAACCTGCCTACAAGAGTTGTAGTGACAAAGATAGAAGAGATAGAACAGAGAGTGAGGGAATGTCCAACCATGGCTGACCAAAACCAAGACCCACCCCATGGAAGAGAGCCAGCCTCTGACACTGCCATGCTTGAAGACAGGAGGCTATCAGAGTTGTCCTCTGAGACTCACAGCCAAACATTGGACGAAGCAAAAGTAGTCTAGTGGAAAAGTCAGGGGTGGGAGTAAAAGTACTAGAGGTGGCAAGGACTCCACAAGAAGAGCAACAGAGCTAACTACCCAGAGCCCAGAGGGTCCTGTGTTGTCTGAAGCACCAACCAAGAACCATGCCTGGACTGGACCTGGGTCCTCTACACATATGTAGCCAATGGGCAGCTCAGGCTTCATGTGTGTCAGTAGTAAGGGTTGTTGGGGCTATCTTTTATATGGACTCTGTGGCCTGCATTTTGATCACTTCTCCTTGATGAGTTTGCTTTACCAGGCCACAGGGGAAGAGGATGAACTCACTCTTCATGAGACCTGATGAGCTGGGGTGTTTGGATGGGGGGGGGGCTTCTCTTTTCTGAGGAATAGGTGAGGGAAAAAGGGGAGGAAGGGTGAGATGAGGAGGAAAGGATGGAAGGGACTAAGATTGGGATGTAAAGTGAATAAAGAAATTAAGAAAAAGAAAAAGTTATTTTAGACTATTAAATGATGAATGCTCTTTATAAGAGGAGAAAAAAAAGATTTCCTGCATAACTAAAGGAAATATAGGTCATTCTGTGATCTCACCATCCAGAAATAACCACCTGGTGAGTTTAGTAGTGTTCTGGCTTGCTTCTTAGTGGCTGTGATAAACAGCATGACCAAAAGCAACCAAGGAAAGAAAAAGTTTATTTCATCTTACTGATTATAGTACAGCATGACAGGAGTCAGAGCAGGAACTAAAGGCAGGATCCTGGAGGCAGCAACTGAAGCAGAGACCATGGAAAAGTGTTGCTGACTGGCTTCTTCTCCATGAGTTGGGTCATCCTACTTTAGTCATTAATCAAGAAAATGCTGTACAGACTAGCCTACAGGCCAACCTGTACAATTAGAAGCAACGTCTCAGTTAAGAGTTCCTCTTCTCAAATATGGCTAGGTGCTGTCAGGCAGCCAGAAACTGACCAGCATAGGTAACTTTCTTCTATACTCTTTGAGATTAAGTGTCAATTCCTGCATGTCCTCTGCTGCTTAACAAGCACATAATTTAATCTTGATAATGTTGATAGTTTGCAATTCTTTAGAATGTGTGATAGAAATCGTAATGTGTAAATATTCTCAGGAAAAGTTCATAGATATGGAGTAAGCTTACATACTTAAAAATGACCAATCAAGCTTTACTACTGGTTTCTGTTTGATAATTTGATAAGTTTGTCAGTCCATGTTCTCTCATTGACAACCAAGATGTTATATGTGTTTCCCATTGCTACTGTAATACATTAATTACAAACAGGTGGTTTAAATAATACAGGTTTCATTTCTAGAAGCAACAAATCTGAAATGCGTTTTAAGGAGCTAAAAATAAAAGCTGGTTTTTCACAGAGGCTCCAAAAGAGAACTGTTTCTTTGCTTTCTCCAGTTTCTAGATTCTTCTAGAAGCCTTTTTTTGAATAAGAATGCCCAGCCCCTCCCCTTAGGCTCATGTATTTGAATGCTTAGTTACCAGGAAGTGGAACTCTTTGAAAGGATTAGCAGGTGTGTTCTTGTTGGAGGTATTCTGTCTCTATTCCCCCACCTTTCTCATCTCTTCCACCTCCATCTCTGCCTGTGATAAGGATGTAGCCCTCACCTGCTTCTCTAGCACACCTGCATGCTGCCATGGTCTCTGTCGTGATGATAATGGACCAACCCTCTTAAACTTAGTCATGGTGTCTCTTCACAGCAATAGAACAATGACCAAGACAGTCCACACAGCTCACCACAGTCTCCCTTGTTGACTCTACTGCCTCCATTTACAAATCCTCATGGTTGCATTTAGGGCTCATATGGATTAATCCAAATTTATTATTACTAATCCATTTCTGCAAAGTCCCTTTGTGTTCCATATGACAACAAATTCTCACATTCCAGAGTATTTTCAGATTCTCCGCGTAATAAAAGATACTGTTTCCAGTAAGACATGACTGAAATTGGGGACAACACATATGAGGATCTGTTCCAAACACCACTTGAAATGGATGACAGTGAGCCATACCTGATGCAGCCTTTTGTATTCCACGAGACATAGGGATGAGGAGGTAATCTTGATCTTTGAAGAGCCATTTCTTGCCTTGTCACCGAGAAGTTGAGAGAAATAATGAGGTTAGTATTTAAAGGGTGGGAAGATTTACAAAGATAACATGTTATCTCCTAAAAGTTGTATTGTAGGTTGAATGGGAAGAGGATGGTAAAACAACCAAGAGTTCTTTAGAATCTTAATTTTTTTTTTCTAGCATGAGATTCTACACTAATACTTCCATTTTTTATTTCTTCATACTGGAGGTAAAGTTTGTGGTAGAAGGGAAATTACAGCCATACTGAACAATAGCTCCCTAAGTGGTGTTACATCGTGCTCAGCGAATGTGATTGCTATCCCTATAGTCTTTCCTACCTGATTTCCATGGACTTTGCTGTACTGGGGTTCCTACTGGGGTTTGAGGAGACAGATTTAATGAGCTCTTTATTCTTACTTTCTGCCCAACAACGACAGAAAAGCAACCAGCCTATGAAACACGAAGCCACTTTCTCAGAGCTATTCACTTAGGGACTGTTGCTGTTTCTCAACCCAAACCATCTTGCACATCATTCCATACCAAAACCACATTCATTACAATACATTTTAGGTCAGTTTACAGCACATTCAACTGCTTGCTTGCCCTCGGAAGAAGAGGTGACCATATGAAGGCAGACCAGCCACTGTCGTGTGGAAGCCTCCACTCAGAGCTTCTTTCCAGTAGCCAACAACTCGTTTCCTCTCTGTTCTGGCTCCCCTTCCTACCTGTTTGAGGAGATAGAGAGAAACATGACCATAAACCGTTGCCTAGCAGAAACACTAGGAGGCTCATAACTCCTGTGATACCTTACCTTCCGAGTCTGTAGACAGACTGTGAGGCGTATATTTTCACCCTTTCCAACTCTAATAGAAAATTTAGCTGAGTACCTAAAACTTACTGTCATTTAGTGGGGAAATCATGAAGCTTTCTGCATGTTAAGTGTGGAAATGTGAAATGTGACCTAGATCTTCTCTATGAAATATTAAGTACATGAGGTTTTTTGTTGTTGTTTTGCATGTATCTGTATACATACGTATGAGAGAGAGAGAGAGAGAGAGAGAGAGAGAGAGAGAGAGAGAGAGATCTACTTAAACAGAAAGGGCTAACGGGCTTCACTCCTTTCTTTTTCTCTTATGGTGAGCTGCGGCATGGGATGCCAAGAATGTGTTGACCCGACCCTGTAAAAAGAAGACACTGTCCCAGGGGATGGTGGGAATACCAGATGGATGGAGTCCTAGCCCTAAAGGGTTTTAGCATTAGAATTCGCTGTTGAGTAAGAAAAAGAAAGTTCCTTCTTATTCGAACCGTTGCATTGGTGTGTCTTCTTTTGTATAAAATGAACATTTGTCTCTGTGTTCATTTCTGAAAATAGAGAGGTAAAACTTTAGGAATACATGTGAGGATTGCCACGTCAATGCCTTTTTCTTAGCTAACCCTTCCTCATTCTGACTCATTTATGTTTTTTCCACTATATATTCTTTTACCTCTTGCAATATTTAGCCTCCTACTGGTTCATAGCCAACTCATTTCAGATACTTATTTCCAAGGGCATTTTTTTTCATATTGTATATACAGAAGGCATAATCTTTATCAAAAAGACATACAAGCAATACATATGTAATGAAAAAGGTAAGCTGTTGAAATCTTAAGTAGTTGTTCTGGTAATATTTTCTAGTGAGAGATGAGTTTTGCTGTGACAAAAATTTGACAAGACCTCCTCCTGTCTTTGTCTGTTTAGTGCTAAAACAACCTAATGCCATAAGGAGTAATTTATGAAGAAAATAAACTCATTTTTCACACTTCTGGAGGCTGAGGGGATTCAGCATCGAGATGCCAGGATCTGCCAATGGTCTCTGCACCTCCATTCCACGACACAAATTAAATGAGCTTGATACACTGAGATTATGGGAGTAGGCTTATCCCATCCTTTGCTCAGGAACCTGTTCTTATACTGTGAAGCCCACCCTTACAGGAACAATATTAATGATTGTTTTTATTTAAAAAGTGAAAGATTTCTTTTTCTTCACATATATATGTAAGTGGCTGCTGCATTGTGTGTACATGCCTGAAGAGGCAAGAAGAGGATATTTGATCTCTGGAGCTGATATTACAAGTGGTTGTGAGCTACCTGAGGCAGGTTCTGGGATCTGAACTCAGGTCCTTTGGAAGATCAGTGTGTACTGGCTAAGCTATCTCTCTAGCCTCATTGATGCCACTCGTGAAGCCAGAGCCTTTATGGCTTAACTAGGTTTTGAAGGTTTTTCCTTTCAGAACTGTCGTGTTGAGGATCAATTTCTAAAACATGAGCATTGGTGGACACATTCCAACCATGATTTCTCTAGGGAAATGTGACTTTCTGTATTCCAGGAAAGAACTTAACACCTGAGTTTCATGTTGAATTAACTATTCTGTGTAATAAAAGAGTTTAATTAGCTTTCTAAACTTGACCATTGTGTGTGTGTGTGTGTGTGTGTGTGTGAAACTATTCTCTGCTCAAGAGACAACACATTCTGAATTAAACAAAATAACATTGAGATTCTTTAACTGTTACAATACAACATTCTTCAAATTAGGTGTTTGTAGAGGTCCTGGGTACAACATAGAGAATAAATTCCTGGGTGTCCATATGTAAGAACAGCAAAGATTAGCAGACTGGTGAAATTACATCCCAAGTAAAGCAGGCAACTGATGTTCAGCTATTCATTGTTCAAGTGTGGAAGCTAGCTAGTTTTACCAGATCTGATCTTTAAAATAACCCTAAAATTATGAACATCATGTGATATTTGCTAACAGTATTTACACTGAACACTAAAGAAACAGAGAGCCAAGCGCACATTTGTACTGCCAGAGTACACAAGGTTGGGGCAGGAGGACCAGGGGTAAAATGATACCTTAAGCTGCATAGAGAGCTCAAGATTACACAAGACCCTGAAAAAAATAATTAAATAAGTAAATCAATAGCTAACTTAGTTCTCTACGACCAGAATCATATTCCCCAAATGACAAGATCATCCTTCACTATATCCTTTCTTCACCAAACCCACTCAATTTGCTCAACACAGCTAAGATTCTGAAGACTGGAGAAAAGGGAGAGAAAGTCCTCCCTAAACTTAGTCCTCTTAGAAGGTTACTTCAGTGTCAATCAATGCATTCATACAGCAAAGAAGCACATCCTGCATGAGTTTCCTGCTGTGCTGCAGGCATCATCACAGGTTTACTGTGCTCCCAGACTCGGGAATGAATAGGAAGGGAACAATGATAGCAATGCCCCTGTGTCCTACACTCTCCTTCCTCTGTGCTAGTGTGTTATCAATTATCAGAGTAAACATCTCTGATGCTTTTCACCTTATGAAGTCTTTCTTTTTCTGTGCCATCCTCTGGCTCACTTAGAAAGAAGTGTGAATGTGTGTATCTTCTTATGTATACTAGGTATATGGCTTCATCTTGTTGGAGGAAAGCATTAATATGGATAAAGAAAGGATGGGGCCTTGGGTTGTATTTTAGTTGTTAGAACACACCCTTAGCATGTGTGAGGCCTTGGATTCAGTCTTCAGGACAAAAGTCTAAAATGAGCCAAAACCTACCAAACCAAATCAAAAGCCTTCAACACCCACCATTTATCCAAGTTTCCATGGATCTCTAAGGGTAAGGACTTCCCTCTTTGTTTTCTCTTTTTCTAGATGAAGGAATGAAGGAACACTGGTAGCCATGTGGCAGGGATGGGAGGTATGTGCAGAGGTATAGGGGACATCTATAATACAAAGTAATGGAAGAAAAGAGAGGTAAGGAATCCCCAAGACTGAGAGGTATATTAATAAGTCTACTATCAAGTAAAAAAAAAAAACAAAACAAATCTAGTTCCTGGCTTTGTCAAATCATTGATAAGTGGTCTAAAGAATATATATCCATTTTAATTTTCATTTTTTTCTAAAGACACCATGTTGGTAGCATTGTATGTTCTTTACTGAAATCTTCCCATGTCAAAACAAGCACTCTCAAGTGTCTATAATAAGGATAACCTGTAGGTTTTTTAAATCCATAGTTTTGACTATCATTTTTATGCTCTTGTTATTTTCTTATGAATCTTGAGTCAGTTAGGTTCATCTAAATAGTTGCTCACGTTTCACCAATAGGAGAGTGAGTAGCTCTGTGAAGTGTACCTGCAACCAAGGCAGAGGAACAGACTGGGATTTTAAATTATGCAAGGAAACAGCTAGCATACCAGGCACAAACTGAGCTTGAACAATGTTGCATTTGGCCTGTTTTCTCTGCCTCACTACACATAGACTTATGATTGTTTTATCTTAAATGGTATTGTAGAACACATTGATCTTCTGCTATCACTTGTCTTGGGAGAAGAGGCAAGCGTTCATGAAAAGGGATGTTGGTGTGTTAATTGTCAGCTTTCTCCTTGATGTCTTGGCTTCAGAGCAAACAGTCATCCATCACTATGGAAAGGGGGATGGACACTAGGACGCAGATGTCTGGTATTTACAAAGAGCTTCTTGTCTTTGGTACATTTGTGTTCCAAATTAGATGCTGTTTTTCACGAGATCTTTGAGGCGGATAACTGCATTTCACTTCTACCCACTTCTTTCACTTCTGCCTATTCAGGTTTTCCATTTCTATGCCTGTCTTGTCTTGAAAATCTCTAAGTGTTTCTACTGATGTCAAAATTAATATCAGAAAATGCATATACAGTATACACATTGAGTTGGGCTTTGAAGATGGGAAGATTGGTAGAGGTACTACATGATCTGAAAGACAATAGATTTCATTTTGATGAGATTGGAATTGTGAGAAGATGAAGGATAGCTAAGTAAGCCTTGAAACATGTGGGGCTGTGAGAAAACAGTGTATACTGCCGAGGAAGTCTATGGAAACTGTCTTTATGGACATAATCATGGTAGACGAGCAAGGAGTTCATTAAGAATTTTTGGGTATGGTGCATCTTAACTGTTGTTTTCAAAGATAGTATCAGTATTTTCAGATAGCTTTTGTATGGCTGTTGTTTCAGTTTTCCAGTGATACTATTAACCATTTTCTTTTAACTGAGTTTCCACACAAATATACCCTAGAAGTGCACCTAATGAAATGATCCATGCTCTATCTTCTTTGGTTGGTGTTTGATATTGAGAACTTTAGTCAAGCATGATGGCATATACCAGTATTGCCAGCACGTGGAAGACACAGGCATGAAGATTAGGAGTTCAAAACAAACCTCAGCTATGTAGAAAGTTCAAGGCCAGTCTGGGTCACATGAACATTAAAAAACTAGATAATAAAATAAAATACAGATTTTGGCTGATATGAATAGTGCCTGTTCAAACCTTCATCACTGTCTGAGGAAGCATGGTAATAAAGTTGTATTCAAAACAAACAACATGTACATTAGAAGATTAATCAACTGAGCAAGCGTGTCTATTACTTCATTAAGAAAATTATATATATATATGTATATATATATAATTTTTCTCATTTTTCTTACAGGGAATGCACTCTTGCAATACATCAATTTAAAGCATACATATAGTTGCAAATGTGGTTTGGGTTTTCTCTGTCTGGAATGCCAGCCATGGTGGTCTAGAATTCAACTTTAGAACCCAGATCAGTAATCACTAACTTGAAGAAGCTTCTGGGTGGATCCTCTTTTCTCTGATGTTACAGTTAGACCCATCTTTCTCAGATCATTGTATTTGTGACTCAATATACCTGTGTTAAGTAAAGAATAACTGAACAGGTTTGTAGCCTTTTTAATCTGTGTTTCAAGAATGTTGGGAATTTAATTTACCCACATTTCCAGCTTAGCACCATATCCATCTCATAGCACATATACCAAAAGCCCAGTGACCTGGAAATCAGTATGGAGGATATTTAAAAACCCCAAAGTCACCAGTCAGAGGTGACCTGAAAGAATCTGTTATGGTGTCTCACGGTTTCTTACACAGCTATGTTTCTCAAAGTATATTCACCGAAACACAGATATGAATGTAGCCCAACTGGCCACGCAGATGAATGGATAAAGAAAATGTGCTGTATAGAATGTGCCCGATAGAATTTTATTTGACTGTAAAGAAAAATAAATTTCTTTCATTTGCATGAAAATGGATGCAGATGGAAATCATCATGTTAAATGAAAAAAGCCAGACTCAGGCAAATAGTGCAGGTTTTCTTTCATGTGACAATGGATATGTATACTCAAACTTCATATGTGTATGACCTAGAAACAGAGCAAGATTAAGTGGGGATAAGAAGAAGAAGAATGTGTATGTGTGTGTGTGTGTGTGTGTGTGTGTGTGTGTGTGTGTGTGTGTGTGTTTGGGGCCAGGAAGTCAAGAGAGTGTAATGGAAAGATGAATAGTCAAAAGCACATGAGATTACCATGAAGGTGACTCTTGCATGGTAATTGTAACAGAAAATGATGGCATTGAAGGAAAAGAAAACACATGGCATCTAGAGCATCTTTCCTTCCAGTCATTTCACATACATTGTAGACTGAAATTAGAGAGCACTGATTGAATGTGTACATAGGAAGAATTGAAAACAAAAATTTAAAGCTAAGTGGCAAATGGATGAATGGATTATTTGCTCATGAGGAGAAACTGTATGCCGAAAGCATCCATAGTATGCTGTAAGTCCACTGATGGTTCTTGTACTTCAAAAATCTGCTAAAACTAATTTCTGGACATTTGTGCAGTTACTCAATGCACATTCTGCTTGTTCTGCTGGCATCAGGATCACAGGCTATGGCAGTAAGCCTCCACTTCTCCCCTTGCTTTGTGCAGCTTCTGCACAACTCTCATGCTGTCTTCTGAAGGATTCCTTTTCTGCTCCACACACACAGGGAACTCAGGTCGCTTTTCTTATCATCTGAGAAAATGGCTTTGGAGGCTCTCATCCTTACTGTTCCCCTTGTGGACAGGCAACAGCATTCTCATTCCCTTGCTACAGGCAGGCAGCCAGGCCAGCTTCTCTGCTGTCTGAAAAACAAAACAACAAGACAAATAAGCAATCAAACAAACAAACAAACAAACAAAAAAAACACACACACGAGCAACCAATCCAGAGAAAACCATACCTGAAGAGACCTGAGGACGCTCTTTCACGATGGATGAGAGTTTAAAAACTGCCACTCAGCTCCCACTGGACTTGCTGGTCAAACTGAGAAAGTTAACTCTTGTCCTTTCAGACCTTGGAGATGAGGTTTCTCTGCAGGCAGAGCTCACACCCAGACCCTTCTTTTCACGTTGTGTTGAGTTATTCACTCCCGGGTTCAGCTTCTTTGATTTGAAACACTCAGATCTACCTTTTCTGTGGGGGATGGACTCTTTATTTTTCTCCCCAGCAGCTTTTCATGCCACTGAACTGCATCATGTGTTAATAAGCTTTTTACTGTGTTAAATTGCTTTGTTTCTGTAGCTGATTTGAAGGCAAAAAAGGCCCTAGAGGGTGAAGGAGGAAAAAAATGAAGCATTCTAAAGTAATTAGAATGATTACGGCAGCTGAAAACATTGCTTTCCAAAAAGTGTAATTTTTTTTTTCAGTAGATTTTTCTTTTTCTTACAGTAGCCCAGGAGACTCTTGGATAGGTATCCACAAAGCAAATGGTGGTGAGCAGTTTCTATTATAGAGCAACACTGTAGCTAACACTGGAGATTTTTAATTGCTTATCTTGTGCTTGGTTCCAGAGTTGGAGGACTAGTGGTAACTTTGAAATACTGTATCATAAGCTGATATTATGCCTATGTGACAAAAGCGATTCATTAAAAGTATCAAGTCACATTGCCAAGTGATCATGTTGCCAAACCACCTTCTAAATATTTATGTTGATAATTGAAAATGTCTGTGGCTCTCAACCTTGGTCAGAGGGTCTTTACAGGGGGTTAATTAAATCCAGAGACCCATAACGAGACAAAGTGCTGAGAACATGTGTCTCTGAGTCTTCAGCTACAGACTGTAGGTGGGGTCATCTATATGAACCACCTCCTATGCAAGGTTCAGGGAACAGAAAGAATGTTAAGGCCCCAAGGTTGGGGCAGAGAGCTCTACAATACTGTGCCATGACCATGGCAGGGCGATTGCACACATGAACTTGCAGGACCTTTGTCACCTCTACAGAATCCCAGGATGGAGAGGATCTAGATTCTGCCACCTGCCCCCATATCCACTCTGGAGTTTGGGGTAGCTGTTAGCTGCTAGGGGGGGGTGTACTTTTTTGCTGGGGCTATGGTTGCTGGCCACATGAACATGTGGCTAGCACGGATTGGATTAGGTGGGTTATCAGAAGAAAACAAAACAACAACAACAAAAAGAGCCAGGGTGACATGAAGGTTAGAGGGAGACAGGCCGGCAGGTCCTAGGGTAGGAATGAGCACCTGGAAGGAGGTAAAGAGGGGTAGATTTCATTAAAATAAAATGTATACACATGAAAGTTTTAAAGAATAAAAAATATATAGCAAGTTGTACATACATAAGGTAGGTGAACCAACTTAGTAAATGTGAGAGCTGCGGGTGGACAGTAGCAAAATAACTTGCACCAGTAAAATCGGACTTTTGTACAATTAAATCAGTGTTGGTTCTTTTTCTGGGAAAAGCTGGAGCGGGTGAGGGTGTGTGATGACGTTTATGTGTTTCGTTTCCTCCCCTTCTGCCATTCCATGCAGACTGGTGGTACATTGGGCTCATTTTGGAATGCGTTCTGATCTTTGCAAAATTGTTTGCCCATCATTTTCCTGTAATAGAGAAACAGACGACAGGCACTCTTGTGAGGTATGAGAAACGGGTCAGGAGGACAAACTAGAGAGTAAGGAACAGGGCTGGGAAGGAGACTGCTCAGTCCGCACTTGACATGTTTGTGTTGTTTCCACGTCTATATGCTGAAAACAACAGTGCTAAACGGCCTCCTGAAGAAACACCTGGATATCTCACAGTGATATTTTCAGAATAGAAAGAAACACCTCTAGATAAATCTCCAAACTGCATTACCCGATTTGCCACCATTTTAGCACAAATATATATCAGACACATTTTCACTTTTTGTTCTGACTTGGGATTCATTTTATACAGTCTCACTGATTTTTTACAATCATTGTTAATGTTTACATGCTATTTGTTTAGTATGGAGATTATTAAAGGCTACCAATCCAAGGGAATTATGTGGTGGTTGTGACCTATTTTTTAGGGTCTTACTTCTGGCTCCTGCTATTGTTTTTAACTACAGTTACTTAGTTACTTCTTAAAGTTTTAAGATAGAAAAGAGATAACTAAATACTCAAACTGTGACAGGTAAAAAATCATCAGTGTTAAAGCATGTCCCTTTCATGAAACAAAATGCATATTTCTATGTTACCTGTTTTGGCTGCATAGAAATTCATTGTTTCCTACTCCCTGTTGGGTTTCTGACATTCAGGTGAATGCTGCATACAGTTTTATATTTTGAATAATGTTTGAAGCTAGGAACAAATAATCATCAATCTCATACACTGTGATTTCCTTCATGGTTCACCATAAGATTGTAATGTACAAGCTTAAAACTATGTGCCTTGATTATAGCTGTTACTGAAGGGAACTCTTGATTGAGACTATAGCCTTTTAAATTCTGAAAAATTCTTAAATCTCTTTGTAGGTAGTGGTTGATTTTAGTGATAGAATTATTGTCTCATATCTACAAATCAAGAAAATGGAAACAATCAGGAGCTGGAATATATATATAATTTGTTATATCTTTTTTATACTCAGTTTAAAATATCCTCCAGTAACATACATATTTGTGGTCAAACATATTTGGGTTCTGTTCCCTCACACCTGCCTTCACTTCTGAGTTCAGCTTTCTGTTCTATTTTGAGTGTTTCTCCTCCATTCCTGGCAATGGGTGGAGCAGACCAATTAGCATTTCCTTATTAAATTTCTATGTTTTCTCTAGACATCTGCTTCAACGCCATTCTCTCGCTACAGATTTTTTCGCCCTCAAAATATGAAATGTAGCCACCATAAGTTTCAAGTTCAAGTGTTACATTTCTAGTCATGTTGAGAGAATGAAATTGTTTCTTGACTAACATTGTCATGCCATGTGGGGAGGGCAGAGCTGGACAGAACACCTGTGCAAAGTGCCCCTCCCCCATGAAGGCAGTATTGCCACTTTTGTGTGAGCTCAGAGGATTTCAGTGTTAACCACTATCTTAAAGGACATCATGATTCTCTTGTAAATGTTTTACATACTCTCTCTTCTCTTAGTATTGGTAGTGGTGAAGGGTTAAAAATCTTTTGGAAAAAAATGTCTTGGAGGGGAATAAATGTAATCAGAATATATTAGTGTTACAGCAATGCTATAATGAAACACAGTACTTTGTGTAACTAGAACACATTAATTTTAAAAAAGGTAGAATTATTGGTGGTAGAGAGTGAAGCTGAGCTATCTGATGATCAGGGTTGGGATTTTAAATGTTGTTCTTTTAAGGTCCCTATAGCACTCTGCTGCCACAGACAGATTGTGTGCCTGGAAATGTATATATACAGAACGTGATGAAATGGATATATCTCCTGGATAGACAGGAAAAGTCAGCTACGAGCAAAGCAAATACTTTTTAATCTCCTCTTGGCTGCAGAGCTGAAAAGCTATTGACTTTTTCTCTCAGTTGATTGGAAAGGGCTCTCCATGGTGAATTGTGTATCTAGGGTGGGGTACCGTGCAAGCTTTCTGTTCTGTCATTAAAGCATCCCAGCTGTACAATAACCCATCCCGGCAAACTTCAGATACCTTAGTGAAGTCTGTGTCGGAAAGAATCTATTTTTGGATATTTTCCACCACCAAATAATACGTTGACTATTCGCTTGAGGAGACTGCTGTATTTCTAATTATTCTGCGGGAGTTATTGAACACCCTGTGGTCATTGCTGTACATAGCGTTATAGTCCCGTTAATGGTTTTCTCCCTGACTTTCTCTGTCATTCATTCATTTCCCTACTTTAGACTATTTGTACCCATGACTGTGTAGTCCATTGCAGATGCTTAGCATACATTCATACTAAATGACTGGATATGTGTTTCTGCTATAATGTGAAACTTACCTGAATATTTCCTGGATTTCTTAGCACTATGCCATACTTCAATGAAGTAAGGTATTCAGTTAACACATGTGGATAGATAAAGGAATAAAAGTTGACATATACCTACATGCCAATGAAACTATATTTTAGAATTAAAACAACAACAACAAAAAACTATTCCTAATTAGGAGAACTCATACTACAAAGGTTTGAAAGAGTCTGTGCTCATAAAACATCTTGGAAAATGATCAGGGAACCCAAGAATGGAAATAGGTCTTATTCTTACGACAAAAATAGATACCAGAGATACCAGACTGAAAATACCTTACCTCTAAAGGACTCTTGACAAATAGTAGGACAGCACTTCAAGTATCAGCAGCTCTGTGAGGCCGATTATTTTGATGTCTCCACTTTACAGTAAAAGAAATAGGTTCGTTGGAAGAAAGTAATTGGCCATCTATTTAATAGTGCACTCCAAGTTCAAGTCCTGGTTTCCTAGATATGTCTGAAATTTCTATAGAAAGTCATCTCAGAGTGAAAACATCCTGTTTTATGGAATATTGATTCTTCCTTATATGCACAAAGCATAAAGAAATAATTAAGCTGTTTATTGTTTATTGGATAGGAGTTCAGTTATGATTGTCGGAGTGACTTATAAGCCCCAGGATAGGCATGGAGTTCTCTCCTGATGGTGGATTATGAAGTTCTTGGGAGTGGCAAGAACTGTCAGTTGTCACTCCCATGAGTGATCCTGTAGGTGCTGCTTTCAGAACGGATTTCTTCACCATCTAAAACACTGGCTTGCCAGAGCTTTGTCACCTTGCGGACACAGTGCTCTCATCCAGGTTTTAAATGGAAGTCGTTAAAGCGACAGCCCCATAAGCTAGGGATTTACTGGACTTTCACCCCATCTTTCCTCAGCTCTGGCAGGGGGTGGCATGGGCTGACGTTTAGTAATCCACCTGAGGATGACCCCTGAGAAGCAGCAGAGCAAGAGTTGGTGATCTCTCCATTTTTTTTTTTTTTTAAATTTCTAAGGTCAAATGCTGTGGGAATCACATTGTTTACTATTAACCAGAAAAAAAAATGACATCAGAGATCAGACCTCTACTCTTGCCTGATGCGTCTAAAACAAAAAGAGGGAACTGTAGAGAGCTGCGTAATACCGC
>REGO01000141.1:2357512-2370594 GCA_010120015.1 Rhombomys opimus | reverse complement strand
GACAATCTTTTAAAAGAAGTAGACAACATTTGCATCATTGCTCTCGCTTTACTGTTGTTCCATGCTTCATCTTTATTAGTTTACTCTCAGTGTGGTCTTTGATTCAATGTCCATTTAGGATTTATACTTGGCTTAGGAAATTTGAACATTTGATTTCATAGATTATCCATTCAATTTATCAATGCAGTAGAAAGTATTAACACTAACCATAAATGAGTAATATAGACATAGCCTTATCTTTCTGTACAAATGGAAGAAACCATTTCTTTTTTTCTTTTTGTTTGTTTTTTTGAGACTGGGTTTTTCTCTGTAGTTTTATAGTCTTGGCTGTCCTGGACTTGCTTTGTAGATTAGGCTGTCCTTGAACTCACAGCAATTCTCCCGCCTCTGCCTCCCAAGTGCTGAGATTAAAGGTGTGTGCCACCAGACCTGGCCATTTTCAGTTTTTGTAATTTAGGATAGAATTGAGATATTTTATATAATATACTGTGTCCTTATTAATATTTTTTTGTTTTCCTCATCCAACTTAAGAATCAGCAATGCAGGGCTCTCCTTATTCATTTAATAATAGTTACTGAACACCAAAAACACTTCAGATATAGTATACAAGACAGAGACTTTATCAGTGAAAAATAATGTCCTTTTCATGTAATAAAATGAATTGTGATAAAATAAATATACTTGAATGTGTATGAGAGAAACAGCCTCTCTGAGGTAGCAAATATCACAGAGAAGTATACAAGAAGATGGAAAGATGTATTATGAGGGATTCTACAGATGACAGTCACGGAGAGTCTTTCTGAGAGTTACAGGAAGCCAATATCTTTCCATCAGTTATAACCCTCTGAGGTTACCTATTATAAAAGCAGATAAAAATGGATCCAAGGGTAGAGGGGCATCTGTTCCGAGCGCATTGTTAGAAATAAATGATTGTCAAAGATAAAAATCATGGTGTAACGAACAGTAAGAAAATCCATAAGAAATGTGGATGGGGGCCATGGAGATGGCAAGGCAGGCAAAGACACTAGCTGACAAGCTTGATGACCTGAATTGATCTGTCAGGCTCACACAGTGGAGGGAGAAAAACCAACTGTCGCAGGTGGTCCTTTGACCTCAGCATGTGCATTGGAAACTCCATGCACAACACAGTTGCTGGGATTTCAGTGGACAGAGTAGCTCTAAATAGTCCCTATGCCTACTGTGCCCTCTTGGAGACATTTATCACCCAATCTCTTATTTTAAATATTCTGTTGTCAAGACTAATGAGTCCTATCATTTCTCTCTGAAGCTAGTGGCTACACGCTTAATATTTTATGCAGTTCTCTTAAAGAATGTGAAGTGAATTAAAGCTACTCTCTGAGCTGTTATTACTCTTCCCTGTGTGTGAGGAGGATGCCTGCCAGGCCAAGAAGTTCTTTCTTTTCTAGTTCTGTTCCAGCTGACAGGGATTTTAAATGCCTCCATGAGAACAAGGAGAGGTGTACACTGGGATCCCCTTGTGGCTGGAGCTGGAAATAGTGATGTTTCCAGAAAAAAGGAAGAAAGGTAAGAGATGGAACCTAGGTAGAGAGGAAGAATGTTGAGGTTCATATATCCACAGCTACCAAATGTGTGAGCATTTTGGTTATCAGGGCACAGGTCCTACCTATAGAGACTAAAATTCAAGGCTAGACTGTTCAGAACTCAGTGTGAGTGTTTTGGTTATCAGGGCACAGGTCCTACCTATAGAGACTAAAATTCAAGGCTAGACTGTTCAGAACTCAGTCTTAAAAAGCATGGCACTATTGTTTTGTTAACAGAGATAGAGTTGCTTAGTAACTTAGGACTCAGTTGTGGTGTTTACTCAGTTTCTCTGTCTTAATCATCCTTTCACCTTCTGCCCTTCTTCTGCAGTCTTCCTTTGAAGAGAGAATCAACATTGTTGCTTCTCTTGGCCACCATTGTCACAAAACTCCTGCATCTGTTGTGAGCTATCCCGGCATCTTCTGCAACACTCTGCCCTTCAAGTGAAAAAGTGCTCAAAGCATGTTTCTTGACCATATCTGATCTAGCTTAATTTGTTAGTATAACCCCCACTGAGCACCACAGCCATTCCAGAAGGGTCTCTGAGAAACATGCTTTACCATATAGTGATGATGGAGACTTCAAGGTTCTTAGAGATACTGAGAAGGGTATATTTATGAAGCCAGGCACTTGATGAAGTTTTTATTTTACCACATCAATTCCTTTGGGCAGAGTTTCTGAAATGAATTCAAGACTGAAGGTCATTCTCAGCATATCTATGCAGAATTTGGCCCAGGTGTTGTATTAATAACTTCCCTTTCATTAGCCCCATCCCCACATGAATACTTCTAGTACTGACCTTCTTGAATTGAGAGATAATGAGGAAAAAGAAGCCTGTGAATAGGCAGAAGTCTCTCACTCACCTTCTGGCATTGGTTCCAAACAGCTGGTGTGATATTGAATGTGTCTCCTTATTTCTCTCTATTTCCATTTTCTTGCTGCAGTATGGTAAACTGACCTAGCAATTGCAGATTTGGAGGGCCATTTGTCCATGATGGATATACATTCTTTTTAATAGACCATGAACTAGAAAAAAAATTGACATAGAAGTATTTTTAAATCTAATGTTTAGATTTGCACTGTAAATCCCAGATTAGTGGCTTTCTGCCATGCACATTTTCATTCGTGTCTTCACCTCTACCAGACACCTACCGAAAAAGTCTGCTAAATTTACTCATCCATGTGGATGTGTGTGACTAGCCTACGGAAGGTTGCTAAACACTGTGTAATAGATGGCGGAAAAATCAACATTGTTTCTTCCCTTGGTGACCTTATGAAGGGAGGAATATATTAAACAAACTCGTGAATAATTATATAATTATAAAATACAATTCATTCCAATTCTAGGAAGGAACAAAAAGTTGTTCGAGAGCTGTGAGGGAGGGGCAGTGGAGCGTGGGCAGGATTAGAGGAAATATTAATGGAAAAGTTCAAGGAGTGAAAGAAATGAGAGCACTAATGCTCCTCTCAGGGAAGGGACAGGTACACTATCAGAGAATGCATTGCATGGTCCAGCCAACAGATATTGGCAATTGTGGCTGTCACGGGTACTTTTCATCCTTCCCTCCCCCCTTTTTTTAATTTCAGGATTTTATTTAAAAGACTTATTCATCACCTCCCACAAATATATTATCCTGTAGATTGTATAGGCCAGTACACATTTCTTTTGAGCTATCACTTACATTATGTCCTCACAGTCTTTTTTTTTATTAGTTACAGTTTATTCACTCTGTATCCGACCTATAACCCCCTCTCTCTTTCCCTCCCAATCTCACCCTCCCTCCTCCTTCTCCACCCATGCACCTCCCCCAGTCCACTGAAAAGAGAGGTCCTCTTCCCCTCCCTTCTGATCCTAGTCTATCAGGTCTCATCAGGAGTGGCTGCATTGTCTTCCTCTGTGGCCTGGTAAGGCTGCTCCCCCCTCAGGGGGAGGTGATCAAAGAGCAGACCAATCAGTTCATGTCAGAGACAGTCCCTGTCCACATTACTAGGGAACCCACTTGGACACTGAACTGCCATGGGCTACATCTGCGCAGAGGTTCCAGGTTATCTCCATGAATGATCCTTGGTTGGAGTATCAGTCTCAGAAAAGACCCCTAGGCCCAGACTTTTTGGATCTGTTGCTCTCCTTGTGGAGCTCCTGTCCTCTCCAGGTCTTTCTATCTCTCCCTTCTTATATAAGATTCCCTACACTCTGCCCAAAGTTTGGCTATAAGTCTCAGCATCTGTTTTGATACCCTGCAGGGTAGAGTCTTTCAGAGGGCCTCTAGCTTTATTTTTAATAGCCAGAAGGTGGAAATAACCCAGATGCCCCTCAGTTGAGGAATGGATACAAAAATTGTGGTACATTTACACAATGGATTACTACTCAGCAATTAAAAACAAGGAAATCATGAAAATTTCAGGCAAATGGTGGAATCTAGAAAAGATCGTCGTCCTGAGTGAGGTATCCCAGAAGCAGAAAGACACACAGGGTATACACTCACTCATAAGTGACTACTAGACATGTAATATAGGGTGAACATACTAAAATCTGTACACCTAAACAAGCTAATCAAGAAGGAGGACTCTGGGTAAGATGCTCAATCCTCATTCAGAAAGGCAAAGAGGATGGGCATCAGAAGAGGGAGAAGACAGGGAACAGGACAGGAGCCTGCCACAGAGGGACTCTGGAAGACTCTATTCTTCTCCCCTTCTAACTCATGGTGCACAACTCCATTTTATCATTCTCCTCATTTTAAGGGTGTCCAGGACCTTTTCAGTACTTACTCTGGTCCTCCACACTGTGAGAAGTAACCTGTGTCATTCCTGGAGAGGAAGTTTAACAACAAACATTTTATTTGCTGTAATTCCCCATCTTCTAGTTTCTGTGCCTGGAAACACGTCCAGATGAAGCCTCCTTAGGTGTGAGGTATTTAGTAATGATGACTAGCAGGGGGGACCCTGGTGCTCCACTGACATGTGAGGTTCTTTGTTACTGCAGAGGAACTTGTTGGATTGTTGCTGTACTTACATGCTAGTGTACTAGTTGACTCTTAAAACAGTTTTTTTTTTTCACGAACAAGTTGGTACTATCAATATAACGATTCTTTATCTTTTCACCATTTATTGCAATGTCACAGTAGCTGACACCTCCCAGTTCTGTTCTTTATAATGGAATCCGTTTTACCCTTTGATCCAGCCCACTGTTCTGCTGGCATTAAAGAGTGAGTGGCACATATCACTAGCCTGGTCTTTTCATAAGGATAGTTTAAGACTCTTATCAAGGTTTCAGCTTTTTCCTCTGAATGTGCTATTTGTCTATCATTCAGAACAGACAGAGTTGAAAAAAATATGAGTATATGGGAATTTTCCATAGCTATGTTCCGTTTTGCTAATTGATGGCAAATTTGTATTTTCTCTTTTTAAATATTATCAAGACATGAAAGATACTTCTTTATTCCCATGTCATTCTTAATTCAAGCAACACCATAATTCTATCTATTCTCAGTAAGCATATGCATGTATTTATATGTATGTACTGTAAATTGCCTATAGAATGTACATGCATCTATGTCTATGTTTATATACACATATATAAAAATATCTATTTTAGGAGAGCCAAATCAGTTCTTCCCTGCCAGCTACTTTCCTATTTTTCACCCATTTACTCACATTTTGGGAGAGCAGGCTGTGTATTTAAAGTATTGGCCCATTTCCTGGCAACCTAAGTTCCAGGGCTGAAATGGGGCACGAGGTACAGCAAGAATGGGAAGAGTTAATTGCCTGCTTTATTTTGTTGGGAGAGGCAGCTTTCATTTCACATTGATTTTCTGCATTCTCTGTGCCAATTTGTGACAGCTTGTTTCACAGCTCCACATTTGTTTAAAGATCTCTAACAGACTGATTCTATTTTTTCCATGCTGTTTTCTTTTCTTTTCTTTTCTCTTCTTTCTTTCTTTCTTTCTTTCTTTCTTTCTTTCTTTCTTTCTTTCTTTCTTTCTTTCTTTCTTCCTCTTAACGTAGGCTAACACGGCATTGCATGTGGCTGGGAACCCATATAAGCCTTCCTCTCTAGAGAGTATGATTGGCAGTTTCCCCTGTCATGCAGATGTGAGATGAGAAAAGCTAATTTTCGCATAGACTTTCTAGTTTCTATTACTGTCATTTTACACTGGTGCTCATTACAACCATCTTTTTGCCAGATGGAAATCTTCCTACTCGCTGGGTGTCTATTTTCTGCCATTCATGGATCATGACAATGTCAGACAATATGTCAGCAAACTCCCTTCAGTATCCCTTTTTGCACTGGATAGATGGTGACACTACATGAAATACTAGGTATTGGCAGGTTACTGTCTTCATGTAGTATGTGAGCAAAGGCAAAGCAGAAAGTCTAGTGGGTTCAAGGAAAAAAAAAACTTTCCATTGTATATATACATATGTCCAACACCTTAGAGCAGTACTTGTCCTCTGAAACAAAACTGACCAGCAACCCATGTGGACAATTCCACAGTGTTGATGAATGACCAGGTAACCAGAGACAGTCCTAATCTTGTTGGAATGACAAGACAGAGCTAGAAAGCAGGCTTAGCATAAAGCAGTTGCTCTTACATTCTGATTACATATGAGGGTCATCCATGTCACCTGAGACTACCTTAGAAATGCATGCTCGGGCCCCACCTCATTCTGAATCAGAACTCTCTTGGGGTTAGTTCAGCAGCCTGTATGGTATGAAATTCCTTAGATGAGCCTGGCAGCTAATGTTAGAGAACTACCATAGAAATGGAGCAGAAATTCAGAATGGGTGCTGTCATAGGAGTGTTGTCCGGCCTATGACCGAGATGTAAAGTGAATTAATTAATTAAAAATAAAATCTGTACACCTAAAGAAGCTAAACAAGAAGGAGAACCCTTGGTAAGATGATCAATCCTGACTCAGAAAAGCAAACAGGATGGACATAGGAAGACAGAGAAAACAGGAAACAGGACAGGAGCCTACCACAGAGGGCCTCTGAAAGACTTTACACAGCAAGGTATCAAAGCAGATGCTGAGATGCATAACCAAACTTTGGGCAGAGTGCAGAGAATCTTATGAAAGAAGGGGGAGATAGAAAGAACTGGAGGGGACAGGAGCTCCACAAGGAGAGCAACAGAACCAAAAAATCTGGGCAACAGGGTCTTTTCTGAGACTGATCCTCCAACCAAGGTCCATACATGGAGATAACCTGGAATGCCTTCAGAGATGTAGCCCATGGCAGCTCACTATCCAAGTGGGTTTCCTAATAATGGGAACAAGTACTATCTGTAACATGAATTCTGTCGCTGTTTTCTTGATCACCTCCCCCTGAATGGGGAGCAGCCTTACCAGGCCACAGAGGAGGACAATGCAGCCAGTCTTGATGAGACCTGATAAGCCAGGGTCAGATGGAAGGGGAGGATGACCTCCCCTATCAGTGGACTTGGAGAGGGGCATGGGAGGAGATGAGGGAGGGAGGGTCAGATTGGGAGGGGCTGAGGGAGGGGGCTATAGCTGGGATATATTAAATAAATAATTTATGTAGTACAACCAAAATACGTTTTTTAAAATATTTTCTTTTAAATGTATTCATTGAATGAAGTCTTCTTATGTTTTTTGACAAGTTCTCAGAGGCTCTCCTTGGACCTTCTCATGTGGTTGATATCCTCCAGACACGTTAAGGGCAGATAGATTTCACATGATGGTTGAGATGGTGACCTTTCTTATGCTTCAGTCCTCACATTCTCTCTATCCATCACACACATTCCTTTGGTTTTGTGAATCCCCTGTGTGATAATCTTTCTGTTTGAGTCCCACCCTCATCCCAGGTAGTCCTCTTTTGCAGAATTCAAGCAGATTCTTCGCAACATGGCACTAATCTGGACCATGGGAAATCGTCAAATGTCTTTCCCTAACAGCTGTGGTCAAACATCAATGAAGCAGTCATTGTTAGAGCTTTGCCTTAGAAGGTATCTATCTGTCAGTCACCCCTTCCCTTAGTACCACAAGTATTGATAAATGCTGGTTCACACACCAGTGTGTCCTACTGTGTGGTTTTAAAAATCTAAGTTTCACTGAAGCACAGCCATATTGATGAACTTATATATGATGTGTGGTGGATTTTAAATGATGGTGAGCAAAAAGTATATGAACCGAAATACCTAAAATACAGAAAGGAGGAGAGGAGGACCTCCCCTATCAGTGGGCTTGGGGAGGGGCATGCAAGCAGAAAGGGGGGGCAGGGTGGGACCAGGAGGGGAGGAGGGAGGGGCTTATGGGGGGATACAAAATGAATAAAGTGTAATTAATAAAAGTTAAATAAAAAAACTAAAAAAAATATTCACTATGTGGCTCTTGCAAAAAGAGTATGCCAACTCTCCTTTATATTTCAGGGATTTGGGAAATGAGCATAAAGGCGTGGGGGTTCCCAAATAAAGTGAGAAAAGAAAAAAATATGAAGGTAGACTTCAGTTTCCTCTGCTCCATAAGTCCAGGGATGTATGTATGGATCTCTTTAGTGTTTTGTTTGTCTGTTTGGTTTTAGTTTGTTTTTAATTTCTGAAGTACCGTAGATACTCTTGCATTAGTGGAAGGAAGTAAACGCATAGACTTGGCTTTGTCCAGGAAATCCCTATACAGATTCTCTCCTTGTGTTTCTGGGTTTCACACCTTAATCGTGATGATCTATGGAAGGTATCCAGTTTGAAAACATATGATATTGGTGTACTGCCTCACTTCGATGTCCAATATTTATTGCCTACCATCAGTGAAAACACTCAACACTCATCCAGGGACATTTGTGTTTAGATGGCTAAACGTCGGGTCATTTCCTGGCCCTTGGTTTTCAGGTTGAGACAACCATTGATGGACTACATTAAAACTTCACTGATTGTGATTTTTTTTAATGGTAACTGAAAGTCAGAGGCTTGGTCTAATGAGAGGAACACTAGAGCTTTACAAGACTGGACAAAATGACTGCTGCAATAGTAACATTTGCTTACTTGTGAGGTTCTTGTGAAGCCTTCTGATCACAGTTAAGGTAGAGTGTAGCAAATCAAAACTTCCAAGCAATGCACTTTCACAAACAGGCTCAAGCCAGGTTTCTTCATGAGCAATATTCCAAAGTCAACACAGACAGATGCTTTCAAGTACATGCTTGTATGTGTGTGTATGTATGCATATACACACATATTTCAGACATTGAAATTATCAGAGCAGTAAAATCTTGAGTTTACTTTGTATATTTAATATGCATACTTAAGGGAGGAAGTGGCAAATTTATTGTATTACTTGAAATGGAAGCACCATAGTGAAAATATCAATATTTAACTCAGCTTTGTATTTCTCAATAGTGATTAGACATTCTGCTAATTTATTTTTTAAGAATATCTAGAGATGTCTTCATTACTAGTCTTCATATTTACTGGTGGGATAAAAGTGAAATCTCAGATACTAGTGAGAAAAACTGCTTGAAGTTGTATTATTATATATAATTTACTATTTTTTATTAAATCTTGTTTTCTTCAGTCTGTTTTGTTTACACCAAGTCTGGTGTATTTTAAACTTACATGATTATGAGCACATGCTAATTTTCATAGTTATAGCACAAGGAAGGTTGTTAAGAGAAAGTGAGAATTTTCCTTAGTTGCTAATTCCCTATTAAGTCTTCCAGCATGAACTTGAGAAATATTAGTTATCTTATAGCCTCGAGTTGTTTTTTAAAAATTATTCACAAGCTTTGAAGATTGGCTAGATGTGAAAATGTTGCCTTCTATAAAAAGGCTGAAAATAGTTATACAAATAAACTCCTGTTATAAATACTTTTTAATATCACACACAAATACACACACACAAACACATACACACAAACACATACACACACACAGGGCCATATTTATTTAAATTCATTCCAGAGGGAGAATAACTAACACAGATTTTCTTATATTACTTACACATGCGTAAGATATTCCTACACATGTAAACAACTATATTTTTATTGCTTCCTTTCAGTGATCTCTTTCATTTACATCTTATACCTTTTAATACCTTTATTCCAATAGAGTAAGAGTAAGATTCACCATTGGCTTTTCTGTTCACCATCCCTCAAGCTGATCCGTAAGGACCAAAGGAAAGTCCAAGCATCTATTGTAACTGGAGGAGCAGTGTGCTGGTTGGTGCTCTTTGGAAACAGCTGGTAATGGAAGGTGTGTATGAAGCATGATTCCTGATGCTGGGAGGATTCTATAGATGAGTGACAGAAGAGCCGCACTCTGAGCCTTTGGGACACACATGACCTAGATGTGTTGTTTTACCCGGGTTACCTAACATGAAAGCAAATTTCATAAAATGCTCTCCTCCGAAGTTATCTAGGTCATTTCTAGCTCCTTCTTTCTCCAAATCAAAAGAACACTCCACCCTTAACAATGAGGCTTTTTGGTCTGGGATTCTTTTAAATCAGTCTCTTAGTGCAGAACCACACTTCTCTCTTTTTAAAAAAAAAAAAAAAGGCAGTAATGAACATTCTCTGGCTTTGGAAATTTGTTCTTCCTGTTTATTTCCTAATAGCATTACTTTCCCATGAACAATGTAGCTATGATTTATTTATTTCCAGCATCTATGTCAATTATAAATGTATCTTTGAAGTACAGGCATTTAAATTGGTAATGGAAAAAAATACAAACATCTTCATTCTAACAATCTTACTGCAATGTTAAAATCTAGCTCATCGATCCTAATGCAGTCTACTAAATGTGATCATTGTAGACTTCACTAGCATTATCAGAACAAACAGAGTTTTATACATAATATCAGCTTCTTATGATCATAGCAAAATGATGCTCATTTTATTCACTCATCCTCTACTCTTCTTCTTCTGGGAGTAAGTCAGAACTTAGTTCAGTGTTTCCTAAATTTCAACATGAGAAAAAATTCTAATATAAGTCTACTCAGAGAAAAATGTAAGAAAATAATGATGACACAATCGGTTATTTTGAGAATCCATAAGTTAGAATTAAAATTTTCAATTGTTTCAAAAATTCTTCCAATTAGTTTTTCTTTCCCCATTTCCTCATTAGCATGATGTTAAGTATAATAAAGGCGGGACAGTGCGTTCAACGTCTTCATTTAGCATTTTTATTTTCAAAATACATTTTCTGTGCATTATAAAAATTAATTCATTACTTGTAACCCAATTAACGTCTATTCTGGGAAAGGTTGGAATGGTATGTATGCAATTTCAGAAGCCATTTGGATCCTTCCACCCACCTACTTACCCACGTACTGATCCATTAATTTACCTACCTACTCATCCAGGCAGCCAACTACCCACCCATCCATAGAGAATTAATGAAGTCTTGAGGGAAAGTGTGTTCTTGACATGGCCTTGGCCATGTCAACAACTCCATGCCTCAGCCCCATGTGACTAGCAAAGGTGAGGCCCAGATATGGCAAAACCTTCCTCTCGTCAAAGTATAAATGTTGACAGTGTATAGAGGAAATGTGCACTTCAGCTTTCTCCCCTCAGAAGTTTCCGGCCAGAGACTGTTCTCTTACAGAGATTAGTTAGGCCTGCCTTCTTGTTCAGCTGTGCATAATAACGAGCCTCCTCGATTAGATATCTAATCATATATTAATTAGATATCTAATTAAATATTAGATGTGTAGTAACTACCATCCTTGTTCAGTCATATGCAATATCCCTGACTCCATGTTCAACTATCTATAATAAACACTGAGCTTTCTGGTTCCTACGGCTTCTCCATTAGGGAGCCCAGCCCAACTGGTACTTGCTTTTCTGTGTACACACGTCTGTCTTTGCTTCATTCCCTCTCAAACACATTTAGGCCAATCCCTAGAACCGTGCAAGGGCCTGGCACCATCTATCTGTCCATTCAGTCCAGTCCGTTCAGTGACCAAATTTTGCATAGTTACTAAACAATAGTTTCTGGTAATTCTAGTCCTGACCTTCCTTTAGCATTTACTCTAAGTCTTCTCTGGTAAAGATACATTTTCTCTGATTTCGCTATTCTGAATCTGTATGCTGATTCTTTCCTTTTTGATACAGGATTGCTGAGGATCATTTTCATTGTTAGCAGGCTTCGGATTTTTGTTTTCTTCTTATAGGATTTGAAATATATTAACCCCTTCCATTCTGTGCGCCCACCACAACAAAATGACAACTGAGGTGAGGTGATGAACATACTGATTAGAATGATTTTACTGTTCTGCATACATATATGTATTCATATGTCAACATTGTACTCCATCAGTATTTAAAGTTGTTAATTTTCTCTTTAAAATAAATAGATTTCTTTAAAAAACCCAGTCCATGTATAGAACATTTTTCTAAGAATTGAAAGTCTTCAGTGTTTCATAGAACAAAATTATTGCCCTCAGATTTTTTTTTGTGAATATCAAAGATGTTGGAAAAATCTTGGGAAAGTGAGATAAATCACTTAAAACTAATACAGCCATTGTGTAATGTTAAGGCATGTGTGCCATCATAAAGCTAAGTATCTTTGATGGACAACTTTTCAGCCACACATAAAAAGCCCAAAGAAAGAAAGTTAGAGATGATTTCTTGCATTTTCAATTTTTGGGAGAGCAGGTCAAATTGGCACATTAGCCAGAATCCTCTGGCATGTAGGAGGTTCAATGTTGTTATTTTCTTTATGCCAAGTGATTACTGGCATTGCTAACTGCTCATTGGCTTTAAAATAGATGTTTGTGAGCCTGTTGATTATCTCACAATAGCATCTGCAGCAGAAAGATAATTTTATGGCCTCTCTTTCACTATCTTCCCTTACATGGCCAGATGAATAATGACTGTTTTTCATGTATGAAGACATGAAGAATAGAAGTGTGAACTTCATGCCACAGGCAGACCTGACTTTCTGCTCTGTGTTCAGAGAGGCCATTTAACTAACAACAAATGGGTAACAGGAGATAATGGTTTAATGATAAGACAGATTATAAACTTTGGAGGCAGACCAATGCAGGTTCAATTCTTAAGGAGGTGAAGCTATTTAATATCAGTTGTGCTAATTCTTTCTGAAAGTTCCAGTATGCAATCTCTTCCTTAACTTTTCTTGTTCTGAGGGATCTATGATTTCACTGACTCGTTAATTCATCCTTCAGATCTCTATCCTCCTGGTCAGATGCCTATCCCCTCTCTGTTCCTCCTCTTCCTGGGCTGCTAAAGCCCTTTGGGCATAATGGACACACCTAGATAATCTAGGTTGGAAGCTACTCAAGATCTTAAGAGATGCATGTGTTACAGATTAAACTTTTCCTGCCATAGCTAGTTGCCGTCTTACCCAGTGGTAAATATGACCATGTGAGAAAATATAGTCTGAAGATGTCAAATTAAAATGAATCCTTGTATCCCTGATCTCTCCAATACTTTAAACATGAATGGGTGTTGGACTTTGTCAAATGCCTTTTCAGGATCTAAGGAGATGATCATGTGGTTTTTCTCCTTCAGTTTGTTTATGTGGTGGATTACATTGATGGATTTCCTTATG
>REGO01000141.1:2330949-2347973 GCA_010120015.1 Rhombomys opimus | reverse complement strand
TTCTTCTCAATGCAGTTTATTCAGGAACCTGCTTGAAGCTTTAATTGATCTCCACAATTATCCTTTTTGCTCCTCACATTTCAGCTATTCACATATCTACTTTTTTATTCCACAGCTTCAAGTTTCTTCCCAGTTTATCATTTTCATTGCTTCCTCAGAGCTTCATAAAATTCAAATTTTCTTAAGCTTTAGCTCAAATTCTGCCTCCTCAGAGAGAGTTTATCTTACCACTATATGTATAAGTCACTGTATAAATTTTTATAAAGCATTTTAGCCTGTCTTCTATCATGAGAATATATATATCAAGATCACGAAAGCATTGCTTTTCTTATTTGTTCTTCTATTCCTGGTGCCAGGCATATTTCTTAGTTCCTAACATATACTACCAAATAGTTGAATGAAAATCAAAAGTTCAACATCCTGGTCCACTTGTCTTATCATTTTGTGTTAATTTCTAGAACCCTCTAGGTTTCATGTTTTTCTTTGCAAAGGGGGGGGAAGTATTGGACCAATAACTAAGGTTAGTTTTATGTCTGGCTTGAATGCATGCATAGACTAAATCCAGCTGTGTTTTGTGCTCATAAAACCTTGCAAAATGTATTATAATTTGGGATTTCTATTCACGCTGTATCAACTAAAAGCTTCTATAGACTGAGCCTTTGTCACCATCTCTGGAACAACAGTATTGATCTTCATTCATTCAACAAAAATTTCTTGAGACCCAGACATGGTGTCAGGTCCTGGCAGTGCAACTAAGAACAAGGTTGTCTTTATCCTCAAGATTCCCACATTATCAAGAAAAGACAACAATGAAGACATTGCCTCTCTAAGCAGGCACTGATCAATGAGAATAACAATAGACATGCTGATATGGAATTATACTGAGAAAGGGAGAATGTCTTCCCCTGGAAAGCGATCACTAATTGGTTATCCAATGCCAAATGGTCAGCCCTGAATATGTACATACAAGGAAAATTATACAGACTGAGCAGGATGTATTTATGTGTTAAAGAATAAACAATTAATGAAAGAAAAGGCTGTGAATTTGAAAGAGAGCAAAGGATGGGGTATGTGGGAGGGTTTTGAGGAAGAAAGGTAAGGGGAAATGATATAATTATAATCTCAAAAATAAAAAATAATTTTAAGAGATCATAGCAATAGAGCTATAAGAAGAGAGATGAGGAAGTGTTGTGAGATTTTACAGGTAATGCATTCGATGACAGTGTGAGACATCAAGGGGATTTTTATGGTGTAGTGACAGTTCAGGCAAGCAGAGGCACTGTGAGTCAGATGTTGGCAAAGAGGACTAGCCCATGCCAGGAGAAGCTAGTACTTTATGCTGAGGCTTCTCGGGGAAAGCACTACAGCAATGGTTCTCAGCCTTCCTAATGCTGAAACCTTTTAATACAGTTCCTCATGTTGTGGTGACCCTCCAACCACAAACTTAAGTAGCAACTTCATAGCTAAAATTTTGATACTGTTATGTATTATGAGTATCTGACATACAGGATGTCTGACATAAGACTTCCAGAAGGGTCATGACCCCTAAGTTGAAAACCACTGCTCTAAGCATAGGCTTGGTAAAGTGCAGTTGGAATGGCTGAACCTGAGGCTGCAAGGTGCTGCCTGGGAAGCATGGCATTACTTTCCCCTGTACGTGCCTCCAAAAAGCAAAAGGAATCCTGCCCCAAAGAGGCTCAGGTAGTCTCTTCCAAGATATAAAGTCCAGAATAGGTGAAGTCGTTTGGTTTATGCAGCTGTTAAATTATTTGTTTTTCATGGCATGACCTATTAAATTTATTTATAAAATAGTTGAGGATTAATTAATTCTGATTTGGTATTTCACTTGACTTTTGCAGTATCCTACACATTGCCATTTACTTGAGTGAGATAATTCTGTAGGAATGTGTTCAGAGAAATTCACTTTTAGTCCCTCTCTGAAATACACAGTGGCACTAAGTGAGACAGAGTTTTCAAATACTTCAGTTCCCAGTACTCATGGTATGTGTGCTCCAAAGCTAAATGTATTGTGCTGTTTACTCTGGGCGTATTCATTAGTTCTGTGGCGCTTGGTCTTTATTCTGCTTGATCTGATGTACCAAGTCCCTAAATTCTCATCCCATGTTGTCATGGGATGGGAATTAGGCAACAAAATACTGTTGGAAAAAATAGTATTTTGGAGATTTTGTTTCTCCTAAAGCTTTAATCATAACTATTAGCATTAAAAAGTTATATTCTGCTAACTTGTAAAATCTGGATAGCTTCAAAGTATGTTCTTAGGGGGTTTAAACACAGCTCTGTCATGGCTGGTGTTAGTGGGCTGCATTCTTTCCACATTCCTTTATTGAACTCCTAACAGCAGGTGCCTCAGAATGCTACTGTGTGTGGAGCAAGAGTTTTCACAAGAATGATTACATTATGATGAGGTTCATTGTGTGAATCCTAATCTAATATGACTGCTGGTATCCTTAACACAAGGACAAGGAGACATGGAATCACACACACACACACACACACACACACACACACACACATTCACATCACGCACACATCATACAGATACTCACACACACACATGCCATACTCACAGACGGATCACACATCACACACACACACACACACACACAACATACACACTCACACACATCATAAGTACACATCATAGTCACAATCATACACACACTCACATATTCATACACACATCATCTGCATTCACACATTCACTTAACACACCCACACACAGAATACAAGTAACACAAAATACACTCACATACATCATACACAACACACACATATCCGATCCAATACACTCATACACATCACACACACACATGCACTCACACATTCACACACACTCACACGCACATACACAATAAGGCAAAGAGAGAGGTCATTAGAAGAAACAACCACGGAAATCACCTGGAAATAAGTTTCTATTGTTTAAACCTAGCCTGTGAGATTTTGCTATGTTACACCTTGGAAAAGGAATATAAGCTGATATGAATTCCTTTAATACATGAAGCAAAGATTATATGTAATTCAGCCATTTATAAACCAACTTCCTATATTGCTGATACAGAAGATGTTTATTATATTTGTATTTTTCAGCAATATAGTATTAGAGTTTGGTGGCAATAATGTTACCCATTTCCCATGACAAAGCCATAAGATCTCCTTTGAAATGACAAGAAGTTGGGAATATAAAAAAGATTAAAAATAAATAAAAGATTATCCATAATTGTAGTAAATCATAAGATTAGTGGCAAATCCAAGGCATGATAAAGATGAAAAAATTTCTCAAATTATTCTGAGCTTTGGAATGGATCTATAGTTTATAATTTGCAATGTTTGGTAGTATTCTTCCTGTAATATTAGGACACTGGTGGTTTTGGTGGGTGGCACTGTAGAGAAAGCCTTTTTTTACACTTGAGCATTCTGGATTCTGGATCTGGAGCATCTGTCCCTATGCTCATTCTAACCTTACACCATCCTTTTTTCTCTTTGGGTCTCACTGTGTCTGTCAGTAGGAGTGAGCTGGTCTACCTGACATTTCAGATGCATCAAAATTTAAAGTAACTGTCCACAATGGATAAACATACTTGAAAAACATTTCATATTGGTAGGTCCTAAAGCAATCTATCTAAAGTTCTAGAAGTCAATATTTAGAAAAAAAATAGTGTTGGTTCGATGGAAGCATTATGAAATGTAATTTCTCCAATGTCGCTCTTGTTATTTCTTCCTTATATTCCACACCATGGGGGTTGGCATTCTATATTATTGTAAAATAAATCTCGCTCTGATTGATAATATGAAAAATGCCACATACCCTCAGAACCCACACAGGTTGTCATGGCAACTGGTGAAATTTTGAACCTGCAGAGTACACTTAAGAGTGCTTGGGTAGTGTAGCCCTACAAATACTCCATCTTACTTTTACGGTGGGAAATATGGACACAAAACTGAAGGCAAGGTAGAAAGTCATCCAACCCAAATCTGTACTTCACAGTCTTGCTTCTGGCAGTGCCAATGCCTTGTTAATCATGGAATTTCTAGGTCTTGCAATTAAATATTCATACAACATTCCTTTCCATAAACATATAGATAAGTATTGAAATGTCTTGCTACAGTCCAATCCCAAGCATAACAACAAGAGCCAGTTTGCTTTGATAAGTTTTATTTAATACGGAACAGTGACTATTTATCACATTTGCTGATTGGATCTTCTTACACCTGGGTTTTTGTTTTTTTTGTTTTTTTGTTTTTTTTTTTTTACCTGAGACATCACCTCCTCTCAAACTTGCTGTGGATGAATTCAAGTTGGGGTCACGTTTTCTCTAACCACATGAGTGAATGTGCGACTTGAGCCTGGCCCATGAGAGAATTTTGTATTCCTACAGCATAGTGATTCGTATACCGACAGAAATGTGAAGCAGTTCCAGAAGGACTCTTCTCCTAGAGGTACAAATTCCTTTTCACGTGAATTTAAACTAGATTGCCAGTTGGTCTAAGGCGGCTGGCACCCATATTCCCTCAAAGGATCCTGAGGATGATGTCATTGTAGAATGGAGGAGAGCCAAGGGATTGGCTTGAGTTCTTCCTCAAGGAGAAAGTTCTTCCTCATATCAGTCAAGTTCATAGACCAGTGGTTTCTCTTACTGTTTCAGACCACAGAGAATGTATCCCTGCCACTTATTAGATGAAACATACACATAGAAAATTGAGCCACAACCAACTGAAGGGTTGTGAGAAGAATCCTGATCACTAACCCGCTCTTGGCTGTTTTGCTTTGGAAAGCACCTCATTGAAAAATGGAGTCAATTGTCTTGGACTTTCTACTTCCTGTGGCTAGGAAGTGAATCAGTGAAAACAGTTCTGAAAGGCTTTATAGAACAAAAAGCTTCTGTTGCTAGCTATGAAAATATCGGCAGTGGTTTACAAAAGCCTCTCTGATGAAGTGTTTTTCATATAGTGCCTCATTCTGTTATATAGGAATACATATGTCCAGATAAAAGGACACTTACAAGACCCCAAAATGTTGTTTTCTTAACTGACTGAGACCCCAAAATACATTTGGGTGTTCTAGGAAGTGGCAGCATCATTACTTTTCATTTGGGGAATGTCTTTGTTTTGAGAGCCAGATGCAACACACACAGATGTGCATATGTGGCCCAAATCTTTATCTGAAGCCTGATAAAAACAAAGGAGGGGGGAAAACCCTGTTTATAGCAGCTGTAATGTATTCTTGGAGGTGACGTTCTTGGGGAACTTGTGATTGTGAAATAAATGCTGCAGTAACGGATGCCTAGCACCCAGAGATAAGCCTCTGTGAATGTTCATGGAGGCAGCTCATATTGCCCTCTGAATGTGAATTTCACACTTGATATAAGTCATCTCAAAACTCATGAAAGAAATGATGGCAGAGAAGAGCAGGCTAGTGTAATCTGCTTTGGCTTCTTTCTATCCCAGCATCCTGAGCATCCCTCTGCTCCCTCTCTCTCAGCCCCAGGGGCTGTAATCTCTTTATTATTCTGGTTTCCCAGGACTTTTCCCCCAGCTGTGGTGTGGCAGGCCACAGGGCAAGTATAGGCAGGCTTTCACTGGTTATTTTTAATTGGAAAATCTTGCTCAGCATACACACAGAGTTATTATACCCTCAACTTCAGTTTAATGTGGCTGTTTCTTCAGGTTCTCAAAAGCGTACTCTCTCTATCTCCCCCAACGAAAAGAATCAGGGACTTTAATCAAATGAGTTTCCAAGCTCATTTCTTTCTGCAAAAGGGTGATTTATGATCCTATGAAGAGGCTGTTCTGTGGGCCCAAATCTGTACTGACAGTTGTGCTGTGTATGCATCTGCTGGTCTGGGAAGGCAGTTCTGCATCTATTTGCATGAACTGACTTATATCACTGATATGTGTTGCATATAGGCATAGGGAGAGTTGTTTTGTGTGTGCTTGGGGCTTGAAACAAGACAGAATGGCATGCTGTCAGTATTTTACCTGGTTCCATGGATTGGGTGTGAATGCCCTGGGATTCAGAAGCTCAGTCTGACCTGAGGGAATTTTGTTTTCAGAGGTGTTGGTGAAAGGGTACAGCAGAAAGCATGGAGAGAAGGGTACTAAATGACTGCAGCTCTGAGCATGTGCATAGCTACATACTTAGCTTGGGCATGGCATGGACATAGGCACTTAGGGATGGTGGTGAAATAAATAAACATAACTTCCATAGGAATTGGGTTCTCTCACTTTTTTTTTTTAACACTCTTGAAGGCAGGAAGGACCTAGGATGTTAAGTTAGCTATAAAAACTCTACTTGTTAAAATATTTGTCCACATACATGGTAGATCTTTAATAAAAAATTCAGAACAAGTCCTCAGTAGAATGACCATCGATACCACTCACCTACTCAGCACATCTCAGGCTCTTAAATGCCATCTAAAATATTTCTTTTGGAGTGATAAAGCTGAGACTGTGAAACTAGCAACAAACTGTCTGGCTAAGCCCTGGGCTTCTTAGCATGTAAAACTTGAACATGCCATTAGCTCTGTGGTGCTGATAATCATCAAGGGTATGGTCTAGTGTTTGTGGCAGAGAAGCAAGGGCCAGATGATCTAAGCCCTTGACTTCCATCTAAGTGTCTTTATCTGATTGTGTGTTGGATTGGGAGTCAGAGCAGTGTGCCATGTACTCATCCTGCCTCTTAGGCAGCTTGAAAGTTAGAACAGCCAAATTTTTACAATTTCGAACAGATCCACAAGTTGAAATTTTTGTGCTCTTCTGTTTCTGTGGGGAAAATAATTGAAACATGCTGTACTGAACGTTTATAACAAGTACTAGCTATTCTTATTGCTTGGTACAGATCCGTCTCAACTCTGTCTGTCCCTAACACAGCCCTATGAGTTTGAACTGCATGGCTGGTTGATGAGCAGCGTGATCTTATTGAATAGGATTGGAAGTCAATTTGTCCTTTCTCACTTTTCTGCTGAATAAAAGATGAAAGAGTGTATATAATAGGTAATATTAAACATCTGGTAGTCAACAACAGAGTGCTATATGGAATTCTATAAAAGACTCTGTTGCCATATCAAATGAAAAGCAAAAATGGTACAAGAACATTTAATGTGATATGGGATTGAAAAACCACTGCTAAATGAAGACAGAAAACCACAGTAACCAGTGTAAATGTGTCCTTGAGATATGATGAGATATAAGATGAAGCCTTTAGGTGTTCAGGTAAAACTTACAGAATAAAGATCTACGTGGTTGGCTTTTTATTTAGTCATTTGACGGCAGAGAGATTAAAAAGCAAGCAAACAACGAACCAGTCACCCAAACCTGATCCTTAGTCTCCTGATAAGACAAGTTAAAGACAATAGGTTTTGCAAAAGATACTACTAAATACAAAGCCCTGAAGTTGGGATGGACACTGTGAGATTGAGGAATAGAAGGAAGAAGGAAGGCTAGTGTTGCTAGGATGTATTGATCGAGGAGAGATGTGGTGGGCAGTACCGTAAAAGAGGAGTGAAGAAATGTGTTCATGTAAAACCATGTCTGCTTCTATTGTGGTAAAGAAAGCCAGTTTTTAAGCAAAGGAATAGCATGATTTCTGGCTACTTTGTGCAAGATGGTCTGTGGTATGGAAGTGTGGGAGCAACCAGATATGATAGAAGATATGACAATCATGGAAGCAGGGGAACATGCTTCCTCAGTCCACATCACAGTGGTCCTGACCAGGGCATTCTTTTCCCTTACTGCTGCCCTCCAAGGAGGGGTAAAATAGTTTAAAATGTCTGAACATGCTTTAGTTGCTGTGTCAGCTGAGGGATGCTCTACGAATTCAACAGATACCCAGAACACTCCGAGTCATCATATGATGCAAAGTAGGTTCTTTATCCAGGAACATGTTTGTGAGGCTCAAAGTGAGAAAGCCTAGGCTAGTGTATTCCCAGGCAGATTGCATTCTAGGGAGTGATGGGGCTTATGAAAGAACTGATGAGGATCTAAGTACAAGAAAGAAATGTGCTGTGAAAAGCTGTGTTCTGGAACCAGGATACCATGACTCTGCCATGCAAGGCTTCTGAGCAAGTGGTGGAAGGGTACAAGCGACTCTCTAAGTTAGCATTTCCAACACTTGCTGCTCCTCTCAATCCTGCCCTAGTACAATGTACTAGATGTGCTAGTTCTACTCAGAGCATCACGTGGCATATGAAGCCTAGTTACAGTGTCCAGAAGTATGCGTGATCTGCTGGTATCACATTCCAGCCACTGACAGGGGGTATTTATGAGGTAGAAGGTGCAAGTGGGTGAATTCGTATGTGTGCTTCAGCATCTTACTAAATCAGTAAGGCAAGTCCCTCCAATGGCTTTCCAGCTCACTGAGAGCAAATCTAAAGATGTAGTCCTCAAGGCTCAGTTAGGACCACGTACTATTTTACTATTCCACCACAAACTACACCATTCTCTCTCAGAGGAGTAGCCTCTAAATACATTGGTCATCCTTCTGGGCCGTATTTACACCAAGCTGTGTATCTTTTACACTCTTTCCCTCTTCTTTGCGGGGTACTTCTGTGTAATTCATAATAAGAGTAGTGGTCTTGAAGTGGGGGCTGGTTATGTAGCTGAGTATGCTTGTTGGTAGGATAGCTTTAGGTTCCAAGAAATGGAATCACAGATAATTTGAACTGACCATCTTGAGTGTATATTGTTTGCATAAAGAAAGCTAGAAATAACTTTTTTTGTTTATAGGAGAAACTGGTAGTTTGAATGGCAGCTGAACACGTTGAACTGCTTTCTTTAGAGGCACTTGTTACCATCACAGCTAGCAACAGTAGAATTCATTAGGCATCTGCGTTTTCATGGCCACTTTCTTACCTTTCTGCATCCCAACTTGTTAGAGATCCAGGGATTTATGTGATTCCCCTACGCTCTAAAGCCCTTCCCATTCTGTACTCTTTGAGGAGCAACCCAGGGCCTGAAATGACACCTCCATTCATTTTCTGGCTCAGACATAGTTATATGCCCTCTTGAACCCAATCTAGTCAATTATTAGAAAAACTCAAAGAACAGGTACTTCTTAGATTACTGGAAACACGTTTGTCTGTATCTTCAAATTACAAATGTGTGTGCAGTTTTAAGACTCCCTAGTATTATTTCTATAATTTAATTGATAAGGAGTACACCCTGGATACTTCCAAGGTGATCCTGGTGAATATCCATCTTTTAGAACCACTATCTTAGATTACACCCATCAAGGTAAAATATAGCTCAAAGAAAGACAACACAAGCCTTGGAATTTCACACCTCATGGAAAGGTGATTTTCCAAAGCTCTATATTCTGGTATATCTTCCCAAGGCTGACTTGGTATTATTGAAGAGTATGACTCAGCATCATATGCAAGGGATAAACCAGTGGTCATCCATCCTTCAGTGTTGCTAGTGTGTAACTCAGCATCTTAGAAACACTTTTGGACACTGATTTCCTATTTGTCTTTCTGATGCCAGTACTTGCATATGAGCCAATTATAAGACATTTGTCATTGTTTTTATAGCATAACTTGGTAATTTGATTTAGACAGAGGAGTTTTCTGTTGCTAAATCTAGATAGATTTCTAAGTCAGAACATGTTTAATAAAACACCAATTAGTTCCTGCTCCCTCATCCATCACGAGACCTTTAATTTTTGTGCAGCTTTTGCAGGGTGTTGCCGAAACCATGTTTGAGTAAGTGAATGACTTAAATCAAACTGTCATTCTATAAGGATTACCTTATCTCTAAATGCCAAGGCAAGCCATCTTTTATGTACTCTATCTATACAATATTGTTTTCAAGCGCTACTACTCCATTATTGGAATACAATAGAAGGATGGTGACGACGGCGACGACGATGACGACGATGATGACGAAGTGGCTGTAACCCGAAATGGTCAGTCAGGACACTTGTGGAATTGAAAAGGATAAAATAAAACACCAGTAACTTGAATGCTGTGGATAGTTGCATCAGCAAGAGTCAATATCAGGAAGAATATTTGTGTCCAATGAGAGTAGCAAATTCTTTTTCCTAAGCGATCGTTTAGGTATATCTTAAAGTTGAATAAAAATTTTATCCTTCCCCATAATTTTGATTTTTTAACCAACAAAGATTGTCAAGAGTAAGATTTCATTGTTTCCTGAAATGTCTTAGGACTTTGCATTCTAACTGCTTACTACTTGCCAGGGATGGCATAAATAGAAACATCTCCTGCAAATGGAAGTGAAAATGCTACTTTCAGGGGAGAAAATGGAAAAGAAGTGTCAGGAGCTAGGCAAGAAGGAAGGTTTAAAAAAATCTAAGGACGCAATGATGAGGAAAAGGCAATAGAGAGACTTAGAAAAATCCTTCAGTAAATCTTTACTGAGCACTTGTTTGGGGCAAGGCCTTATGAGAGGATTAATCAAGAATTTTGATATCAGAAATCATCGTGAACAAGCTTAAGCAAGAGGACAGGTTTACTGAAAAGATTCTGGTGTAGCTTATAGATCAGACAGAGCATCTCAGTTCTGTGTGAGTGGTTGACATTCCCTCCACTATAGGAGATGTTAACCTGAGCAATGGGGAGTGTGACCTCAGGTAGTGAACTCACATTATTTTATTTAAGTGACCCAGGGTACAGAGTTTTCTTTGATTGCTGAACTTTAATAATCCTGGGAGGAATTTGGCCCAGCTTGAGTCACTTATTTCTCTCTATCCCATCATGCGTTGTAGAGGAATGTGCTTATGAGTGATTAGAATTTGTTATACAACCATTCTTGGCTGGGGTGGGGGCAGGTATCTTTATTATTGGTTACCAAGGGAATGACATGTCTTGAGTCAGAAAGAAGCTATTGCCTTAAATCTGTGAGTTGGATACAGTTAGAAGTACAAAGCAGGTGAGTTTTACTTGAGCAGCAAGTGAAGAAAGGGAGTTCAAAGAAGAACAAGGCAGAAAGGGATCATGTCAGGGGACTAAGACATGGTTGTGAACAGGCTTATATTGTAGCCAAGCGAGGATGGCTGGGAACACAGATTTCGTTCTCCTCAAATTCCATATTCCACTGAGGTGGCAATGTCATGAATTTTGTAATAACAAGAAAACAAAACAACAACAACAAAACATAGATCAAGGCAGTTTTCAAATAAATATGGTGGGTACATCAGGTGGGTGAGTTATAACAAACTGGGGGAAACGCTGTTGTAGGCTTAAGGTGCTAACTGGTAGCGTTCTCATTTGATTTGTGGAAACTAAGGGTTGTTCACAAATTCCAAAGGGTCTTTATCTGTCAGTCAAAGGATGTTAGGGTGATAAAGGCAGGCAAGAAAAATTGTAATTAGTCTCTGTGCCAGCAAAGTCTCAGTGTCCCCAAATCACGACATATTTCATAAGCCATTCAGCCTTTGCATGCACATGTTCTTTCCAGAATTTCTCGGCTATAGTCTCATATAGCTATGATTGACCTCAAACTTGCTATGTAGCTAAGGATGACCTTGAACTCTGAATCTGGCTGTCTCTCCCACCAAAGTTCTAGAATTATTGGTGTGTTCTACTTTGCCTGTATATCTGTTGCTGTTACGCTGGAGTATAAAAGTCACATCACTTACCCTATCTGCAATCCATCCACTACCACAAGCATATGGATGAGAAGCCCTACTACTAAACACAACAGCTTGCATTTTGCTTGGACCTTTCCCCCTCACACTACCTCAGTTAAGAAGCTGCTCCTCAGAGAATCTGTAGCTTTCCACCTGCTCCTTAGTCAATGGCTGGTTACTCTCCTAGCTTGCCCTTCCACTGCTCAAAGTAAGGCAAAGGCTTGAAGTGTAGGCATGGCCTAGAAATACATCTGTGGGGCCATCACTCCCACATCTTGATCTCGAGGTGGTTACAGGTGGTAGTGGTGCTTTCAGAGCCTTGGTTTGTTCTGGGAAGCCAGGATTCCTCATTTTACTTTGGGATATATTTAAAGAGTGAGGGTGACTGGTTACACAAGTTGATGAACTTTGTATAATTAGGGCTCTGCTACCCATCAAAGGCCCTCTGCCCACTACAGAGACCAAGAACCCAGTAGCTCCTCAATCCATGATGTTGGTTGCCTGAGCAGTCCTAGCCAGGCACCAAGGATCTGGAGGATTACTAGGGAATTGTTGCTCTTCACTTCATGTTGGGAGACACAGAATCTGTATTCTGATGGCAACAAGGGATGGTGATAGCAGCAGGGTGGATGGATGTGCCAGGGAGGAGTGAAAGGAGAGAGGCCTCATAAACATGTAACAACCATCCAAGCAAAAAAATAAAAACAACTATTTGAGAAGCGAGCAAGTAGGAGTAGAAAAGAAAAGGGGAAAGAAAAGGAAGTGGGCTGGGAAGAGAGCAGGTTAACACTCAGAGGATTACTAACTCATGGGTCGATAATATGAATGCAATGGTAGCCACAGGAGAAGACTAGCAGGTACAACATAGGACCAAGGCAGATAATTCCTTAAGCCATCACCTGCCATTAGTACTTTAGTGGGAAATGGTTTGCCAAGAGTTTTCCATGGGCATATAAGAAATCTTTCCCCTGGGGATGTATGAGGAAACTGTCTAGCTCTCCTTCTCTCTAACCAACCCAAGTCACTCAGATTCAACTGGTGACATCCCTGGAGTAATGCTATTTGTTTATTACATATTCCTATCCTAGTTTTTCATTTCATATAGCTGTTTTGTGGCAATTATTTCCTTGAGAATATACCAATACCTACATGTTTCTACACTGAAGATCATCTTCTCATGCTTTGTAAAACATTTGAAGAGGCCAAATATTTCTTTCAAGGAGAAAGTGCTAGACTGTTATTGGGGGTCCCAAATTTAGCATCTTTGATATTTAGTTTAATATTATTTTTATTTGGTTTGATTGTACACTTCTCATTATGAATTGATCAGTTAGAAAATATTATTACACATTTAAGTGAAGTATCTGTCAAAGCTGAGTAGCATATTTGCATAAACAAACAACATCCAACAAAGAAAATCATTGAGGGTTTTTAATTTCTTAAATGATTAATTGCTTATTTTACTTAAGACCACAGTGGTGCAGTGAAATAATCTGTTGCTTTGTAGAGATGAAAACCCTTGTTTTCATTTTTTTTTTTTTTCACAAATACACCAAGGTGTTTGGTTGAATGGTTTCCTAAGGCCTGGGCCAGTTGGAATGCATTAATCTCCTAGTAAACAGTTGAAGATTCGTTAGTGAACTCTTTACAAATGTAATTGTATTCATCACATTAGCTTCGATAAGTGAATCCAGATTTTGGGGTACACATAAATTGTCCTGCTTATCTATAAATGCAGACAAGAGTCCCTGAGTCTGAGAGGGGAGCGAGGAAATATGAACTTCTCAATGTGTTATGGCTCTGAGGCAGGTGCCCTCAGGATCACACTTTGGAAAGCACTGCACTAGAAGGTGTTCTGGCAAGACAAAAATCAAGTCTGGCTATTTTCATTCTAATATGGTTACGTACGTAATGGCTACTTGATATGTGTGTTTAAAAACCTGAAGTGATCTTCCTTGAACAAATTCAAGAAAAATTGTCTGTGCTTAGAAACATTTTGAATAGTGCTGCACAGCATTACACATGGAACTGTGGAAATGTTAACACCACACCATATGTCTTAGGAATTGCAGCTAAACTTTCTATATAATGCTTTTCTCAAAATGCTGATCATTTTAAGTTGCCCATTTTCTAATATAATAAAAGGAGACATGTATGTTCTGTAATTCAACAAAAGTGAAAGATAAAATTTGGTTTTTCATTCTTTTTTCTTATTTGAATGTACCTTTCAAATACATGCTATTTCATAATATGTACTTTAGGTCACTTAATGTCATTTTATCAGTATTTGGAATTATTCTGGGTTTCATTTAGAAGTCATAGAACTACCATCTCTCTCTCTCTCTCTCTCTCTCTCTCTCTCTTTCTCTCTCTCTCTCTCTCTCTTTGTCTGAGTGAAATGCTTTTCAAATCAATCCCTAGAAATACAAATGGAGTTACCAAGTGCTTGACTCCTTTCATGTGCTGGGAACATTGACAAGTGTTTTACAGACACATGCTGAGTAAGCCTCCCTGTAGTAATTTTAAAAACTATTTATTTTTATTTTATAGGTGTGGATGTTTTTGCTTGCATATATGTATGTTTGACAAATGTGCGTAATACCTGTGGAGGCCAGACAAGGGTGACAGATACCCTCTGTCTGGAGCTACAGCTTGTTGTGAGGTGTCAGGTGGGTACAGTGAGTGTGGGTGCTGAGAGTGTCATCTAGAAGAGCAACTAGTGTTCTACCCACTGAGCTGTTTCTCAATCCCCCTCCCCCCATTGCCATTTCATAGGTGAAGAAACAGATTTGGAGGAGCATATGATTCAGAGCTCTTATTAGTGGCCAGTAGAGCTGGAAACTGATGTACCCAACCCTTTACAAACCCTTTCACAGCAAGCACAGGATATCAGGACTAATAAAATGATACATTTAGAAAAAAATTCCAGATATATATTAATACATGATATATTAGAGCAGACTCATACATTGGCTTCAAAGAATAAATTGAGGCCTGTATTATGTAGGTTTTAGTCACTTTTATGTCAATTTGACAAAAATGCTGAGAAGCAAAAACTTACATGTTGGCTGACAATTTCAGATATGCACATCTGTGGCCTGTTGGCTCCATTGCATTGAGGCTCAGGGTAAAGGAGAACCATTATGGAGCAACCAGGAAATTGATGAGATGGACAGAAAGAGCCAGAGAAAACCAAGGTCCTGAAGCTCACACACACTGGCCTAATTTCCATAGATATCCCTGTCTCCTAAAGTTAGTGGCCAGTACATCCAAGAACAACATTACCATGAAGGTTCAAGACTTCAATGAGTTACGCTGTGGGGGTATTCCATAGCGAAGCCATAATATAAATGCACATCAAAAATATAAGTACACTCCACAGTGAAGGGTGGAATTGAATAAATGCACCTCAAAAATATAAGTACACTCCACAGTGAAGGGTGGAATTGAAGGTCCCCTCTCTGTGTTGCCATTTGTTTCAGCCTAGTTTGTATAAGTCTTGTGTATACTTTCACAACACTGACATCTGATGTGCAGCTGCCCTGATGTGTCTAGAGGACATTTTCATATATGACAGAGGGTCAGTTCATCACAGCAACCCCAAACTAGAGAACCGTATAGATAGTAAGAGCCTTTGGCACACTCAGCCACAAGTGCGAACCTCGGGGTTCATGCATCCATGAAGAACAAGAGGCAGAAAGACTGTAAGACCCACAGGTAAGGTGTGACTCCAAGAACCCCATCTTTCTGATATAGCTCTGCTGATGCCCCTACGAACTCGGAAAGATGGTGACAGCAAGCATCTGATCCACATAGGTCCAACCCAGAAAATACCTCAGCACTGAGAAAGTAAAGTGGGAACAAAGCCCACTCATAATCAAGAAGCTATTTGCATGCTGGGAAGAGGAAAATGGTGTTTATCCAATGGAGAGACACCAGGTATATGAATAACACTTCAGGGAAGGCCCCATGCTCAAGGACAGTTATCCAACACAAAATAGATTCCATGTATGTGTGTGTGTGTTCTTTTTTGTTATTTATTTTCTGAGAAAGAAAGAACATGAAGTTGGGTAGAGAGGAAGGAAGGGAGGAACTTGGAGGAGTTGCAGGGAGGGGAAAGAATATGACTGAAATATGTAAAAAAAATAGGAAAGAACAACAACAAAAATTAGATGTTTTCCTGTAGTCATTCATTACCTCTGGCTCTTACATCTTTCTGACCCTCCCCCCTCAATTGTTTCTGAGTCTTGACATGGGGTGAGGAGTATATAGTATTCATGTTCGCTTTAAAGCTGAGTATTCTGCAGTGTCTTATTCTCTGCACTTTGGCCTAGTTTAGGTCTCTGTGTTATTCACTGTCCATTGCAAATAGGAGTCACTTAGATGAGTACTTAGAGGTGTGTTTGATCTATAGGTATAATCCTAAGCCTACTTAGCAACATCGTAGTCATAAGTTCGCCCCTATGGCCTACGACCGGTGTAGCCATATGGTCTTAGTCTAATAATAGTGACAAATGTGGGCTTTGTCTTGTGGAAAAGGACTTAAATCCAGTCATGAAGTGGTCATTTACACCCATGATGATTATGCCAGCATTATACCAGTGGGCATGTGTTGTTAGGCCAGGCATTTTTGTAGCTTGAAGAGTTCAGATCTTTAGCCATCAAGGAAACACAAATTGAAACTACTTCGAAATTTCTTCCTACCTCGGTCAGAATGCTAAGATAAAAACAAAACAAACAAACAAACAAACAAACAAATATGATGACAAGTGCTGGCATGAATGTGAGGAACTTGGAACACTTATCCACTGCTGATAGGAGTACATATCGATACAGAAATCGATATATAAGTTCCCCCCAAAAGTTGAAAAATAGATTTACCATGATCTAGCTACACTAATACCACTCCTGTGCATGTATCCAAATGACTCCATATCTATTGTGGATGTATTTGCCCAATTATGTTCATTGCTGCTCTGCTCACAGTAATCAAGAGGTGGAAGTAGCCTAGATGTCCATCAACTGATGATTATGAAAATGTAGTGCATTTCCACCATGAGAGAGCAATCAGCTATCAAGAAAATAAAACTGTTCAATTCACAGGTAAATGGATGGAGCAGGAAGCGATCATCTGAGTGAGAAAACTTAGACCTAGGAAGATACAGGTCACAAATTTTCTGTTCTCTATGAATATGTTCTTCAGATCTGTCTGTGTGTTTGATTTTAAATGCCCAGAGATCAAGATATTATTAGAGGGTTATGGGGAAGGACATTCAAGGAAGGGGATGTAAAACAGTTGTGTGATTGGTTCAAAGGGAATAATGGAACAAGAAGGGTAAAACTGGGGTCAGGGAGTGGGATATAAGGTGGGAGTTTGAGGAGAGAAAACACCAAAGACTTTTGAGAAAGAACTATGGGAGCA
>REGO01000141.1:2272290-2326053 GCA_010120015.1 Rhombomys opimus | reverse complement strand
AACAGTAGAGTGAAAGCATGGACCACTGAGTTCAATCCTTACTTCAAAGAAGAAATAAATAAGGAAAGCACACATGTACACTACCTAACCCATGCTTCCCACAGTTGGGTTGAGGGTGACTGTGAATGCATGGTACAATTAAGGATGCTTCAATCTCCTTCATATATATATGAATATATATATGTATTATATGGTGACAGCAGCTGGGCTCAAAGACTGAATCTGATTCAGAGTCAATTCTCAGGCTGCTTTGTGAGATGAACATCTGGTTGTTATCTTTTGGTGATTAGCAGCCATTAATGTTTGATATCCATATTGATTAGTTCACTGTAAACTGCAAAATGGTTGCATCATTTCTCTGCCATTTTATTTTATTACATTATTTTATCTTTTTATTGAGATATATTTCACACACCATATAAGTCACTAATTTGAAGTGCACGAAGACAGTTGAAGTTCTATTTTCATGGCTCTCAAAGCCATTGCTACTGATTTTATCCCTCAAGATAAAAAAACGCCACATCAACTCCAAGTTACTTCAAGTCCTCTGCACACTGAGGTTCACCTCTAAGCTGTAGGAAGTTGTTAATTTCATTTCTACAGACTTGCTCATTTTGGACATCTCACAGAAATGAAATCATGTCATTTATGGCCCTTAGTAACCAGTGTTTTTCACTTACACAAGGTTAAGATTTATCCATGTTAGAATATGTATCAATGAATTTTTAATTTTCAAACCGTAGATACCATTCTATTGTGTGGTCATTTTTTGTTTATTTGTTTATTATCTGATGGCTATTTTAGTTGTTTATACACTTTAGGCTATGTGGGACATTACTATGGGCATTTGTGTGACACTTAAATGGACATACAGTTTGAGTTTTCTTTGCTACCTAACTAGGGATTGGTGTGTTATGGTAAATCTGTTTTGAGAAACTTCCAGTTTTCTAAGACGGCGGTATAATGTTGTATTTTCATATTCGGTGTATGGGGGTATCAATTTATCCACATCATCACCAACACTATTATGTGACATTTTAACTGTGTGTTGAGACTGTGTTCACTATTTAACTGGACTAGAACTTAGGATCCAATTGCCTAGATTCCCCAAGTACTAGGACTATAGGTGTGGGCTGCTACCCTTGGTACCTTTATCTTTTTTTTTTTTTTTTTTATAATGTAGCCTTCATAGTTAGTGTGAAATAATATCTCATTATTTCCTCTAAATTAATTAGTTTTCTCTAAAGACTGATACTCCAACCAAGGATCCTGCATGGAGATAACCTAGAACCCCTACACAGATGGAGCCTATGACAGCTCAGTGTCCAAGTGGGTTACCTAGGAAGGGGAACAGGGACTGTTTCTGACATGAACTCAGTGGCTGGTTTTTTGACTCCTCCCTGAGGGGGGAGCAGCCTTACCAGGCCACAGAGGAAGACAATGCAGCCAGTTCTGATGAGACCTGATAGGCTAGGTTCAGATGAAGGGGAGGAGGACCTCCCCTATCAGTGGACTTGGAGAGGGGCATGGGAGTAGATGAGGGAAAGAAGGTGGGATTGGGAGGGGATCAGGGAGGAGTTACAGATGGAATACAAAGTGAATAAACTCTAATTAATATAAAGATTAAAATTAAAACAAACAAAAAAAGAAGAAGAATATTTTATGCTTTGGTGTATTTATTGATCATCTGTCCTTTGGTGTCTATACAGTTTTACAATTTGTGTTTATGTTTCAGAAATGTGTACACTAGGGCTGGAGAAATGGCTCAGAGTTTAAGAGCACTGCTTGCTCTTCCAGAAGTCCTGTGTTCAATTCCCAGCAACCACATGGTGGCTCACAACCATTTATAATGAAATCTGGTGCCCTCTTCTGGCATTCAGATGTACATGCAGGCAGAACATGGTATACGTAATAAAATAGTTGTTTGTTTTTAAGAGGAAAGTGTATACTATATAAAACATTTAGCAATCACTGGCTTTATATTCAATTTCAAATATTTACCATTTTGATTGGCTTATTGACTACAGTCACACTTATTGATACAGATTTGGTCTTGCCTTTCTTTTTTTTTAATTCTTTTAAAACTCATCTTAAATTTGTTAATTATTACTATTTTAATATTTGGCATAGTATTAGGGTACCCTTCTAATTACCTGAAACTTAGGTGTATAGACTGTGCTATACATGTATAAGTTGGGGCTGGGGCGATTTGGATTTGCTTTAGACTTCCGTAATTGTCTCCATATGCTGCCAGGTGAAGCACCATAATAGAGGACAGGAGCCAAACTTGTCTATGGATGTAGGGGTAGCTATTTAGAATACAGTTATAAATCATGCCGATTTAGAAAAGTGGCCGTATTAGGTTCTCTTCTAGGACCTATAGCCTCACCAGCCATAGGTTCTTGGCTAGGCTCATAGTACCAGGTATGAATTCTCTCCTGTTCAAAGGCCTTATATATAAGTAGTTGTTGGATAGCTTCAATAAGTAGGCATCAGTAATAAGTAGGCACCACTAATAAGTAGGCACACTGGGACATACCTTTCTGTGACAGTCAGTCATTGCTGTAGATCATAGGCTGTACAGCCAGACAGGACTTTTGATTGCTTTCCTTCCTTTGACAGCTTGCATAGCTCCTTTGGATATTATGAGAGCTAGTCCTCAAGGAGGAGCAATCCAGGTCAGTTCCAGCTTGATTCCTCCAGGTCTTGTGTCCAAAGGGTTTTCTTCTTTTCGTTTTCTGAAAGGTGCTAAGGGCAATGGTAATAACCTGTATTGCTTGGGGAGTCTCGTGGACTTCTATGACCAGCAACTTGAAATAAAGTGTCCCATGCTTGGCATTGAGATTTTTGTTACATAGTCTATTATTTTTAGGTAGGTACTATTACCCCAAGTGGTGTAACTTCATATAAATTATTTATGTATGTAGATACATACAGTTTATTTTCTCTCTCTCTCTCTCTCTCTCTCTCTCTCTCTCTCTCTCTCTCTCTGTGTGTGTGTGTGTGTGTGTGTGTGTGTATAACTTATTTTAAAATGTAGACTGCTTCCCTGTGGCTTTTTCTATCACTCTTAGCATCTCCTTTCCTCTCCGTCAGTGTTGTCCTCATTCTCAGATAAACTCTTCCCCCCAGCTTTTGAGTGCCTGCTTTAGATCATCATGTCCTACTCTCTTGTTCTCAAAAGCCCACAACCATGATCTCTTTTTGCTTTTATAGTTTATGCATTTTTCTCTAGATTATCACAAAGAAGAGAGGACATGCCTCACTTCCTCTTACATCTGAATAGTATCCTGTTCTATACATGTGACACATTTCCATTATCTACGTTTTAGTTGAAGGACATTTAAGTTGTTTCCATGTCCTATCTATGGAGAATACAGCAGCAATAGACATGGCTGAGCAAGTATCTAGGGAGTAGGATATTGAGTCCTTTGGGCTTATGCCATAAAGGGAGCTAGCTCTGCCATACAGTACATCTACTTTTTGCATTTAGAGAATGCTCCATACTGATTTCTACAGCAGCGGCACCAGTTTGCAATCCTCAATTATTTTTTTCTTAAGGAACCCCTATTGTCTGAAAATCTCATTGACTTGATTTAAAAAAAAATATGTGTTACTTTACTTATAAAATTCTTTTATTTTATAATTTAAAAATTTAAGCATTGTTATAAAAATTTCAAATTGAAAAAAAATACACATTGAAATTAACCAAAACCAAAGACTCTAAAACTCAATAACTTTCTACTCAGTTAGAATACACATTCATAACGATAGCTATGGAGCTTCACAGTGGATTTTGTACTTTCAACTTTTACTATTAAATATATTCCTATGTACTCATCCACCACCAAAAATGAAAATTTATGACAAAGTTAGAACTAAAAAAAAATAGCTTTATATTTTCTTTTATTGTGCAAAATAATTCCTTTCTGTCTTTTATTTTTAAGACATTCTCAATTGTGTTCATATATGTTTCTATTGCTGATAGTTTAGTATTCATTTCTTACATTATTTATTCTTTATTATATTTTTTAAAATAATATCACCCAAATTCCCTGTCTTTTTTATTTCAGTGTGTTGTTATCCATTTTGTGTCAGGGGATTGTTGTTTTAATGTCATTCATATATATATATATATATATATATATACACACATATATATATAATTTTGGCATGAATTCATGTTGAGGGAGCTGTTTATGATTCTCTTTCATTATAATATCTTTGTATGGAAATTTTATTCTGTTATTTAATATCGATATTATTATACCTTTCTATAGAAATTGAACTCAACAATTTTATGCTGGGATACATTAGTATATTTTTCTAAACTTCTAGAATGACCTGGAGTTGAGAATTATTTTTTTAATTCCACAGAGCTTTCCCTTCTCTTGTTTTCACTATATTATCTAAAACCATGGCACTTGCTTTTTGAGATGTCCTGACCGTGTACCTGTTTCCCAGGCCTTGTGCTTCTGGGCCTCTCCAGTTTGTATGCCAGTCACAGCAGCATCTACTTAAGGTGAGGTTCAGGGTTAGAACAGAGAGTCCTGGTGAGTGGTGAGGGCTTAGGAGCCTAGACTGCTCTCTAATCCAAGCATTTCAAATGATAATGTCCAATTATACCACAAGCACTTCCTACTTCAAGCATAGTGATTTTAGAACTAAATCTTCTTCCCCTTGTTCATTTGTATATGTGGCTATTCTCTCCGCTTAGATTGACCCCTTTCTCCCTGAATGACTACTCACCTGATAATTACCATGCAGCTTGTAAATAGTACGTAGGAGGATTTTTATAAGTGTCTGCTTCTAACACATGACAAAAATAATGGACATTTGACGGTAAATTTAAACTCTCTTTTTCTATACTGAACTCAGTGCTGAGCCCTAAGTACATGTTTGTGTGTGAGCACATTCCGGCCTAGAGTTGAATGTCAGCTCTCTCCAGGTTTCTCCTTGGGCTTCCAAGCTGAGTGTTGAGAAGAATGAATCACTGACCAGGACTCCACAGGGTGTTTACTTCTCTAGCTGAAGATTTATACTCATAACGTGGTGACTGGAGTCGGAAATTAGACCTGCCACTTTAAAATATGCTTAGACCAGCTCAGGTATTGTGGGGAGAGGATTCTTATCAGGAGTTGCATTAAAGCAGCATCAGAGACAAGAGCAAGCATATTTTTTAAATGACAGCTCTAAGGAGTCTGCTTGTTATAGATTAAATCATGATTCTAAAAGCTAAGCCTTGGATTAAAGATTTTGATTCGCCTCCATATTCTCTTAATCAAATCTCCTTTTCTTAATGCTCCTACTCTTAGAAAAAAAATAAGAAACCACTTCTATCTAATGGCTTTTATTGCATCACATCAGGTCCCAATAGACACTAAGCAGCTCATCTTGATTTCAAATAAGATGAGCTTTGGTACAACCAGTGAACCTCCATGAAGCTGTCATGAAACTTATCTTTGCAGATATAGAAAGATGATGTAACATCTGGAAGCATTCATACAAAAATGAGCAAAATTAGTTACTTTTATGATAGGACTGCATGTGGCTGTCTCTTTACTGTTTTCACATTAGTTTTCTGAATTTTTATTATCCATAAATATATGCACATTTAACAAGCATAGTTAGAGAATATCCTTCTAAGTCAGTAGAGGTTATCTCTTATTAAGATACAAGAATAAATTTATCAAGGCAATGAGAGCCGTCTACACTGAAAACTATAAAATATATTTTAAAAAAGGAAAAAAGTGTTCAATTATTAGGTATTTTATTTTAAATTGTATTTTTTTGAGAATTCCATACTTGAGTATTATATTTACATCATTTCCACCCCTTCCAATACTCCTAATATTCTCTTCACTCTCTCAAGCTCATGACTTCTTCAGTTATCATTGCTGGTCCCTGGAGAAAAGTGGTTTTTCCATCTTTCAGCAGGAATTGACGGTAGCTCTTCATCTAGGGCTAAGGCCTTGTGAAAGTTTCTCTGTTTCCATTGATATGTCAACTGACATGGTCATTATTCAGGTCCTGTTAAGACAATTATATTCTTGGCAATTTCATGGATGTAGATTTTCTGTTGTAAATAATAAATACTGTCTCATAGGAGGCATTCTGGGCCTCTGGCTCTTACAATCTTTCTACCTATCTTCGGCTATCTGTTGATTAACCAATTCAGATTGGGCACCCTATGGCCACCAATTCTCTTCAGTTTGATCATTTGTGAATCTCTGAAATGTTCTTTATCTGTTACAAAAAGAAGCTTCTTTGATGAGTGGTGATAACTACAGTTATTTCTGGGTGTAGGGATAAGTATTTAGAATGTAGTCACAAATTATATTGGCTTAATAAAATGGCAGCAGTAGATCCTCTTCTAAGACCCGTACTTTCCTAGTATTGGGTAGTTGACTGTCAATAACTAGGTATGATTTACCACCTGTTGAATAGAAAATTGCTCCTGGTTATCCTTAGGATAAATGTGCTACAATTACACCCTTGAGTATATCTTGCTAGACTCGTTGTTGTTCTGACTAACAGGCTTAACATCTGGGTAGGATTATTGGTTGCTTTTAGCTTTTGACAGGTTGCCTAGCCCTTTTCTAGAATATGGGATCTAATCCTCAGGGAGGAGGCTTCTAGGTCAGTTCCAGCTTGATTCTTTAAGTCCTGTATGTGAGAGTAGAAAACTGCTACACAATAACTGTTGGTCCAAATATAAAACAATACAATCTTTATAGTAAAATATGGAGTTCCCTTAAAGTTAAATAGAACTTCCATGTGGTCTGTTACTTTCATTTCTGAACATACTTCCAAAGCAATTGAAGTCAGAACCCAAAGAGGTACCTCGATTCTCATATTCATTATAGCATTATTCCTAATAGCCAAGCTATGGAAACAATCAAAATTTTCATTGGTATACTAGTAAAGAAAATGTGTGATATATAAGTGTGATATATATATATATATATATATATTCCCACATTTGGGGAATCCTACCACTTGGTACATAGTCATGAAACTGGAGGACATTTTCCTATGTAGAATCAGCCAGTGAGAGAACAACTACAAGGCGATGCTACTTCAAGGATGCAGGTAACATGTTGATATTCTTAGACACAGGAAATAGAATGGTGGTTTCTAGAGAGTGGGGGCAAGAGGAAATGAAGACTCAATGAGTCTAAGTTTCCATCTTGAAAGATCAAAAAGTCCTAGGAATCTGTTGTATTGTGCGGCATGCATGGTCACTAGTAGCTTTCCCACTGTCTTTTGTTGGTTCTTATCTCAAAATGATCCAGAGGCGATGAAATGACACAGTGACACTTTGGAGGTGGTGCGTAAGTTTACTTCTTTGATTGTAATTATAGTATCACACACACACACACGCAAATATGACCAGATTCATCCAATTGTGTAGATAAGTATTTGCAGCATTTTGAAGTTTCAATAATAATTTAATGAAGCTATTATAATATTCCCTTGAGAAAAACTTTAGAATCCTTTGACTTCATATTTGCTCATCTGACTTGCAGAACTTACATAGCACTTCACAACGACGTAACTTACTTCCTTTACTCCTCAACTTTAACACCAGCAAAAAATTCTGGTCACGGTTCCTGACTAAAAGAAAGCAAAACCGTGTAGGTAGTATACCTAAATTGCTTTCATTCTCACACCTACACTAGGGATATATGCAAAGAAAAACACTAAAGAGGCCAAATGCATTTTTATTGTTTCTGTGTGACTGACATGGATCAGGTTACATTGTAGGGCTCAGCTTTGGTTCTTGTAGTTCTGTCAAGTGATAATGACTGCTAAACATTAATCACATGTTATAAAGGACAAACCCAATAACAAGGGTTGAAATACAAGTCTCACTTTTTCTTTTTAGAAGAGCTATTAAAATCAAACTTTAATCATGAATTGTGAAATAGAACACAGGCAGTTAGGTGCTGCTAAAATATTAACATTTCTATTGAAACAGAAATCCAGGCACTTTATTATCCTCATGACCAGCTCTAGGGGTTCATAATTAAGACTTTCAGTGTGATTTATTGAGATTCTAAGCAAAGTTTCAAAGAGAGTTTGAGAGATTTGTGCTTGGAACATGAATGTGCTGAAGTTCCCGAGGCAGTTCAGTACTGGGTTTCATCACTTTGACACTCTGACTCAGAAGCAGTTATTCTGAGAAACTTCTAAGTGTTCCTACTCATTAACTGTAAGAAGGACATCAGACATCCCTCTTAGTCTTGTGAATATTCAATGTATGGGAATGTTATACTTAGGAGCTCACGAGTGTTATTCACAATTTAAATTAAAAGTGTTTTGCTCTTGAGCATTTTATTTAATTTTAATTAAAATATAATCACATCACTTCCACCTTCACTTTCCCAGTTTCAACTCCTCCTAACATTCCCTCTTTCCACCTCTCTCATATCCCCTGTACTTTGATGCTTCTTTTGTAATTATTACACACACATTTATTATATATATATATATATATATATACATATATGAAGAAATATATAAATACATCCTGATTAGTCAGTTTGATTGTGTGTATTTGGATAACCAATTATTGGGTTAATACCTGGGAGATATTCTCTTTCTCTCTTAACAGCCGTAGCTGCATTTTGTTTGTTGTCTAGGAATGGGACTCTATGAAATTTCCCACTTCTACATTAGCATATCTATTAGTATCATCATTGTTCAGGTCTTGCTTAGGCAGCCTTACTGTTGAGGTATTATGAGTGTAGCTTTCCTGTTATTTCTAGAAGTTACAATCTCACAGCAGATGTCCTGGTCCTCTGGCTCTTACAGTCTGTCTGCTCCTTTGTCTTGATGTTGCCTGAACCTTAGGTTCAGGACTCTATTGTAGATATATTGGTTGGAATAAGCTCCACAAGAACAGTTGACTTCTACCTTATGACCAATTGTGGTTCTCTACAATTGTCTCTTTGCTGGAAATAGAAACTTCTTTGATAGAAGGTAAGAGCTAAACTTATCTGTGGGTATGAGGACAAGTTTTAGAATATAGTTACAAATTATAGTGGTCTAATAAAGCAGTTGTTCTCCTCTAAAATCCATAACCTAATGAGCCCCAGAAAACTGGCTAGGTTTCTCATACCAGGCCTGATTTTTGTCTTGTTGCATAGACCTTAAGTTCGATTTGACAGGTGTTGGTCCTCACTCAAAGAGAAGTTTCATTATTGCACCCTTAAGGATAAATTGTCAGGCTAGTCAGTGTTTTGGTTCATATGTGTCATAGCTGGATATGGTTACTGATTGCTTACTGAAAAGTAATGAAGATCCTTAGAGGGGAGGGGATGAAAATAATTCCCCAGTGAAAGATGATCAGTATAGCCTTTAATGGATAATGAAGATTGTATTTCAACTGAGGCAGTTGAGGATATAAATTAAGCTATATTTTACAAAATGCAAACCTGTGACTGAAAAGCAATTATCATTTCTATGATGCACAATTATTATCAAATGAGTTTGTGATCAGTAGGTCAATCAATTGAAATATGTATTATTTCATACAAAGTCTTACACAAAGGCTTGTGCGAAGTGGTCCTTACAAGTCAAATGTGTGGCTCTGCTGTAAAAATAAAAAGAGGAAATAAGCATAAACTCTGCTGGCAAAGGGCTTTCTGTTTAGTTCAGGGACCATTTACAGTGCAATGCTGATTATATGAGATAGATGGTCTCCCGAGCAGATGGCAGGATGGAAGAGAAAAGACAGAAACTTAAACTTTAGAGTATTGAACTTGAGCACTGTCTGAATCAAGTGATACTGTATCTGGTTGGATATGAGCATGGTAGCACATGCCTGGAATGAGATTACTCAAGAGCAGAAGCCAGAAGGTCAAGGGTTCAAGGCCAGCTTGGATTAATACAGCAAGACCCTGTCTTAGAAAGCTGAGGGCTTGGGGTGTGGCTCAGTACTACAATTCTTGAATGGGCATATGCAAAGTGAAAACAACATGCAGGAAGCAACTAAATTGATGTTCTAGGGCCACGTTATGTAAGCTTAAGAAAGAGAGTCCATTGTAGAGAATGAACATTAAGAAATAACTCAGAGAATGGAGGGAAACGTGGTTGAGAATGACTTATTAATCCAAAGCCTTTGTGGTACTTGAAAGAATAATCTAGTGTCAGTGAGACCAGAGCAAAAGCTGACAATGATGATGATATCACAAATCCCATCTCCAATATAAGTGCTGTCATAGTAGCATCTTTGCAAAGTGTTTTCCATATTATTATAACCTGACACAAAGTAGGTCAAAAGCATGAAGATCTTAGGAATTTAGATCCAATTGTGTAGCTAGCTGGTACCAGACTGGGGTTACTGTAGTAGAACTGCACACTCTGCAACATGACCACCTTTGCTTGAAGCCTTGCTGTACCCAGAGATCTAAGCCAGCCATCCTCACCCACGTGGAGTGGACAGAAACGACCACCTTTCAGATGCAGGTTGTAAGACCTCTGTCCTCCACGTGCGCACGCGCACACTCTAACTAAATTATTTTCTTACAGAACTGAAAGAAAAAAAAAAAGACAATTCTGGATGCGTTGATGTGGTAGTTTATTGGTCACTTATATCTTGCTGGGGCACCTGGTCACATTGCTGCCTGGAAGCAGAGATGAGCGCTGCACTTCCATCTGCTTTCTCTCTTTTTCCTACTTCAAGTCAGCTCAGGATCCTAGCCCATCAAATGGGGCCGCCCGCCTTCAGAGCGTTCAGAGTGGGTCTTTCCTCCTCAGTCAAAGCTCTCGAGGAGCTGCTTTACAGATCTTCCCATAAATGCCTCTAAGGGATTTTAAATCCAATCAGGCTGACAGTAAAGATTAACTACCAAAAAGCCCATCCCTTTTCAACCTGACAGTCCAATACATCATTTTAAAACATTAACATTCTATAGCGTATCCTTATAGACTTATGAACATCTCAAAAATAAAATGCATTTAGCTCATCTTTAAAGGTTTCTAACATTTTAGCAGTTTTAATATTGTTTAAAAGCCCGAAAGTCTAAAAATCTCTTCTGAGACATAAGACAACTTGCGAACTCTTAGCCTCTTGAGGGAAAAGTTGCATATTCACAATATACAATGAAACAGAACAGGGTTTCCATTCTAAAATGGAGGAACAGAGGCATAGCAACGAAAAACTGGGCCAAGAAGACTGAAACCATGCAGGACAAACATGATACCTTCACCATGGGGCTCTCAGTGGCATCATCTGGATTCCCACAGGTTTGGGTAGCCCGCATAAGTCACCTTTCTCATTTTCATGGCAAAATAACCAACAAAGGCAATTTAAAAGCAGAACGATTTTGTTTTCTCACATTGTGAGGTGATGCAAAGTCCACCATGGTGAAGAAGACACAGGAGCAGGAGCAGGAGCAGGAGGTGTCTGTGGTTAGGACATAGCTCAAGATGAATACTGGTGATGGGTCAGTTTTCTCCTCTTCCTTTCTTTTATAGTCTAGGATCCCATCCCATAAGATGATAGTCATCAGCATTCAAGGTGACTGTTCTCTCTCCGTTTAAATATCCCTAAAATAGTCTGACAGATATGTCCAGAGATGTTTCAAAAAAGCGATTCCAATCTGATCACGCTGATAGTAAAGATCAATCATCAGGTGGGGAGGCACTATTTTATGTGAAGTTCTATTTGCCCTAGTTGGACAGACAGAATACAAGGTAACTCAGTATTGAGTATAAGAAGTACTAAGACGTGCAAATATTTTTATTTGTCTACAGAGGTGATTAAACTGAAATCCAAGAGCTCATTATCCAAGTGATCGGTAGCAGAAACGTGATGCCTTTTGACATTTGGTCCAACTCCTGGCAAACTGCCTTTCTTATGTACTGCTGCATGAGTTGTACAGCACCTGTTTTGCACCATATGGGAATCAGTGGTGTTTAATAATAAGCTGCATGAAGGTTTTGGCTCTTTTCTAAGAATTCTGGTATAGAGACTGCTTTTCCATGATTAAGAAGAATCATCCCTAGCCATTCTCTGGTGTGTGTGTATGTGTGTGTGTGTTTTGGAAGAATGAAAAGTGAGAGACAGAAAGATAGATAACTGTAGGAGAGGAGGAAATGGGAGGAGGGACAGGGAGGGGAGGGGAGGAGAGGAAAGTGAAGAAAGAAAACAAATCCCTTATATCCTAATGGGAGTTACTTTATTGTTGGCCTGCTAATTCTGCTTCAGGGGCAAGGCTGTAATAGACATCTGTTATAGATGCTGTTCCTTGAATAAAAACTTTATGTACACACCAAGGAAGTGAAATAAAGCTGAGCATACTGAAAGGCTGTGTTTTCATAGTGTTTGCCTCCTGTTCCTAAGATCTCATCAGGGTACAGGACTGGCTTCCTGCATTTCAATGTGCTTGCAGCTATTTTTTTTTTTCTTTCTCTGTTGTAGGGAACACACAGTCAGGTATTGAGATGTGACAGGATGATGGAAATGAGAAAGTGAAGATGGCACATGGGAAGGCAGTAATTATCCAGAATGCATATTTATCATAGTCTGTCATTGTTTACAAACAATATAATGATGCCTGATTGTAGAACTAAACTCCAGGCTCTAGTTTGTGAAGTCAATCAAAGAACCCCAGCAGGTGCAGATCAGCAGCAGGACAAAACAAGTAAGTGCTCTGTATGAAGCAACTGGAGACAGTGGGGTGTCTTCTGTTAAAACAGATCCTGGAGGCTGGAGCTGGAGCTCAATGGTACAGCATTGGCCTAGCATGTGAAGGCCCTAGGTTCAATTCCCAGAAATGCAAAATAAATATGTAATCACAATGGCCAATCCATAAACCTCACTTTCTTCATATGTAAAGAAAGGAGAGAAAATCTGTATTAGATGGTCCGTGCTCTCTATTTTTATTACTAGAAACTAGTCCCTTCTCTAAACCGGACATCTGTGATGGATTCCTCATTGGCCTTGCTGCCCATAATCTATCTTCTAATTAAGACCCAGAGGAAGCTTACAGTAACCAAAGCTGAATAATGCAATTCCCTTGGCAAGGCCATCCTCCCCTCTCCCACAGTTTAAAGTATGCCCACTGACTGCAGCTGCTGAGGCCCTATATGATTTCACTGCGGTCTCCCACTTGACCTCCTCTGTCATTTCCTTATCACCAGCACATCAAGTCATGCAGGCCATACGTCACTTCCTTGCATAGGCTTGCACCTTAGGGCATTTACATCTGCTATTTGGTTTCCAGATGATCTTCATAGATTGTTTCTTCCATCTGAAACATTTGATCATGTGTCTAATGACACTTAATATAGAGATGAAATCTGACTACCATGACCATTGACCTCATGACATCTATGCAGCCCACTGCAGTGTATTGTCCATTTTCTCCACAGCCCTCAATACTACCTGAAATTTTATAATTTATTATTTTTACTAGAACATGAATGTCCTACGGCCAACTGTACCTTCACTGGCAATAGAGCATCTGAAAGAAATCAATCAATCATGAGTTGGGTCAGTGCATGTGAGGATTAAAGGATAACGAACACAAAGAGTTCTATAAATCTATTAAGTATTATACAAATGAGTTTATAGCTCCTGGTAAGTAGGGGCTTTTTAAAATATTTGTTAAAGTCAGCTGAGTATAATTTGTAGCTAGGCTCTGTTACATTTTAGGAGCTTAAAATTTATGACCTAGTGAAGGACAAGATTAGCCTAAGGTAGTGTTAAATATGTTTTGCATACCCCCCCAATATCCTGCATTCAATTTTTTGTGCTCTTCTGTTTTGTACCATACTGTGTTATTCACACTGTGGACAAATGCACATCACAGAAAAGGATCCTCAGAGAACACAGGAGAAACATCAGAAGTAACAGTTTGAAGACAAATTTACAGTGTCCCATGACAGCATTTATATCTTGGATGTTTTACCATTCCCAAGATTTGTAAATTAAACTAATTATCTCCCATCACCCCGACCCCCGTCTCTTCTTTTTCTGTAGTGCCTGCTTAAAGAACTAGATTATCAAGATGCCAAAGCTGCTGGGGACATCCTTCATGTCTCTCTTCTCTCATCCAAACTGTAACTTATGCCTTTTCAGCAGCTCTGGAATCAGGCAGCTGCTCTCCATTTTCAGAGCAAATAGCTGCTGCGACCATTTTCTCTCACTTGGGTCATGTTAGCAGTCTCCTAACTTGCCTGACACTATGTCCTTTCTGACAGTTGTGTGTACTTCTCCCATTTGAAACATTCGTAATGTGATCACTTTTCAATGGTCCCCCGGGACATCCCTAACAAGATTATATGATCTGTTTGCTAGCTCTGCCTGTCTCTCACCTCTGCCACAGCGTCTTCACTGACCAGCAGCAGCGAACTCCTCCCAGGAAGGTTGTGTTTCCTCACATCCCCACTATAAAATACTACTCTTTGTATCTCACACAATATGTGTTGGTCTTTTCTCCTTACCTTTTTTTCTTTACTCTTTAACCCTTTCTAAATCCTAACACTTCCTTCAAGAAGATTGCTGAAACTATCCTATTCCTTAAAGACACATTAAATACCAGTACTCTAGTACTAGGGTCTTCAGAGTGTCATTTCATTTTCCTGGAATTCTCCTTTGGATGCTACCCTGCTTTCTGATTCTTCTTGGAAACAGACAGCTTCTATTAGCTCTGTGTGATTGTGCATAGTACCTCCTAGGCTGGAGAATCTGAACACTTAGTGGTCCCCAACCCCAATAGTGGCACTCTTCTGGAAAGGTATAGGACCTTTTAGACTTGGGGTCTACTCTACAGAAATAAGGTGGTAGGTTGTAGGGATGTGGTTAGAAGATTATAGACAGAAGTCTCTGTCTCCTGGACCACTCCTGAGATATGAATAACCTGCCTCAGCCTTCTGCTGCTCTGGACTGAAGGTGCTTTTCTGACAATGAACATTGCTGTGCTCTCTCTGTTACAAAACTGTGAGCTGAAATAAATTCTTCCCCTAAGTTGTTTGTGTCAGGTGTTTTGTCCCAGCTATGAGAAAAGTAACCAAATATAACCATCTTTCATTTTTTTAAATTTATTTTTAATTTTTATATTCACTTTACATCCTCATCATAGCCACCTCCCTCCTCTCCTCCCAAATCTCATCTCCTCAACTCTCTTTCCTTTATCCTCTTTCCCTTTCTCCTCAGAAAAGAGGAGACACCCTACCACCCCACCCAACCACATCAAGTTGCATCAAGACTGAGCTCATCCTTATCCACTGAGGCCAGGCAAGGCAGCCCCATGAGGAGAGAGTGATTAAAAAGCAGGCAACAGAGTCCATGTCATAGAGAGTACCCTTTCAACTTACTAGGGAACCCACACAAAGATCAAGCTTCAATATCAGTTACATATTGTAGGGGGCCTAGGTCCAGTCCATGCATCCTCTTTGGTTGGTGCTTGCATCTCTGTAAGCTTCCATAGGCCTAGGTTAGTTGACTTTGTTGGTCTTTTTGTGGAGTTCTTGTCCCCTCTGGGACCCTCTATCCTTCCTCCTCTCCCCACCTCTTCCATAGGACCTCCCTCTACTCCATCTAATGCTTGCCTGTGAGTCTCAGCATCTGATGCAATCAGCTTCTGGGTGAGGCTTCTTAGGCTCCTGTCTGTCAACATAGCAGAGTTTCATTAATGGAGTCAGCCGTTGGCTTCAAGGAGGATATGAAGACTCTAGCTGCGCTTCCTACCAGCCTCTGAGGAGGCCACCACCTAGCCAGGAAGAACTTCTAGTGGTGGGAAGGGAATACCAACCTACCTACAAAACCTTAGGTTTAGGCCCAAAATTTACCCTGCTTACAAAATGTGCAGAGATAAAGACAGAGGAGAGACTGAGGGAATGACTAACCAATGCCTGGCCCAACCTGAGACCAACTAATGAGAGACCGCCAACCCCTAACACCATTAACGATCTTTCATTTCTTATTTTGTGTGACTTTCTCTGCTTTTCTCTTTTATTGCTATCTCCTTATTTGTTTACTTTGCTTTATCAACGTCTGCTGCCTCAGTCTTCATTCTGGTACTAGAATGTAAAGTCAGTGTCTCATATAGACCAGGAGATCCACAACATAGGTCAGTGTTATCATTGCATAGTACTCTCTTGCTGGCCTTTTTAACTTGTGATCTTCTTGCATCAGCCTTCTGAACGTGGGGTTGGCAGACATGTGTCACCATGCCTGACAAGGTGGTTTTCAGTCTCTGGATTTTCTCTGTTGCCTCTCTTATTCACTTTGTTCTCTTTCTCTTTATGTAAGTATCAGAGCCTCATCACTTTGGGCCACTGTTATCACTGTGTCTAAATTAGATGTTTCAAGAACTATAAATTGAGCAGTCTGACCAAAATCTGGAGGTTTAAAAAAATATTTATGTTTATTTCTGTATATGTGTGTGTGAGTGAGTGTATCCTATGATTGTTCAGGTGCTAGGAGAGGCCAGAGGAGGGCTTCTTCAGGAGTTAGAATTACAGGCAGTTGTGAGCAGCCTGATATGGGTGCTACAGCCCACGCTCACATTCTTTGGAAAGGCAGAAAGAACTCTTAATTGCTAGGACATTCTTTTCAGTGCAACTTTCAAGTTTTAAACTAAAACTAAACTCTTTGTTTAGTAATTATTGCTGTTTTAGATTCAGCAAGATATGATGAGAAAGAAAATAAATTCTCTGACTGAGCAAAGTGGAAGGGAATTGAAAAGTCCAGCCAACAAAGCAACTCTTTCTTTAGAATTTTTGTTTTGCTTCTTTTTAAAAAATATATCTATTTTCCATCCATTTCTCAAATATTAAAAACTAAGAGTATGTTACTTTATGTTTACTCACAAATACAGAGAAAAGTAAGCATTTAATAAATAGCAAAATGGGAAGACAATGGCTTATCAATGTATTCACTACAGAAGAAAATTAATGTAGAAAGAACTCAAATATCTCTCAGTCTAACTCTCCCATGATCACTTGATCAGAACATTTATTTTATATCACCTCTGTTCTGAAAATTAACACTGCTGATTATTTTGCCTGTACTCTTTTGCTGTACTAAGACACATCTGTCAAACTATTTTAAAGGTTTTTAAGTAAATTATTCATGGAAGAAATGGTAAATTTCATTTCCAAAATCATAGGTAAATGGACAGTCATAACTTTGTGTATGAATTTTTGTGTAGTTGTGAGATTTTACGGTAACAGACAACTCGTTTTTAAAGAGTTAACACTGAACCGATAGAACAATGCACAACTTATCAAGCCCCTCAGGAACTCTCCAGATCAGACATGGCAGTCATTATTCTAGAGAGCTAAGAAGGAAATTTTTCTATAAACCGGTCAGTGTGCATACTGGTACTTCTCTAAATAATGTTAGTATATGCAGATTGTAACAGTGCTTTTGTGGACAGCCCATGGTAAGCATGTTAAGTAGAGATTATGTTAGATAATATGAAAATGGATTTGAGTGTCCTGAATATTGGAAGAAAGATGGGAGAGAAAAAGGATTACATGGATGGTTATCCTCAGTGAAATTACTGTTTAAATAATTATAGTGAAGTTAATTCATCTTTATACTTGACATACAAATTAACCAATTGTTTTATAGAATCTTTTATTCAACAGTCATTGGGTGTACCCTACGTGTTGTGTTTGTACTGTGGATGAGCCGTTATCATTCAGTTCTTCTACTCCTTCAGCAAAGTGTTTCTATTTCCCACATTTCCAAAAGTAAACACTGCAAGTTACTAGCAGAGCTTCGGTCTCCTCTTGTTCCTTTAGTTTAATCCCCAGTATCTGGGGTCTGGGAGGATGGCTTGTTAGGAATAGGGCTGTCGGTGCAGGCATGAGGATCTACATTCAACCCTGACTCACTATGGGCTTTTATTACTGTAATAAAGTCCATGACCAAAACACAACTTGATGAGGAAATGGCGTATTTCAGGTCCCACTCTGTCACTGAAGGTACTGAAAGTGGGAACTGAAGGCAGGAACCCAGAGCTAGGGACTGATGCAGAGTCTGTGGAGGAACACTCCTTCCTGGCTTGCTCCTTATGGGTTCCTCAGCCTGCTTTCCTATAGCACCCAGAACCGACAGCCCACGGGTAGTGTAATCTGCAGTAAGCCTGGCTCTCCCACATCAATCATCAATTAAGAAAATGTCCCATAGGCCTGGACCCAGGCCTATCTGGTGGGTGGTGGTGACATTTTTTTTTTCTTGAGTGAGGTTCCATCTTCTCAAATGATGCTAACTTGTTTCAAAGTTGACATGAAACTAGGCAGCACAAATCTCCAGTCCAATGTAAACACCTACTTGTGGCAGGCTTGGAACCACAGTACTGGGGAGGCTGACACAGTCAGATTCTTATAACTGGACTGTCAGCCTATGCAGCAACAAGCCCTAAATTCCAGAGAGACATCTTGTCCAATAGAACGTATCTCCAACTTTCATGTGCACCTATGAATACACATAAGACAAAGCTCAAGAAACAGGACAGTAGGCATGATTTCCTGTTTCTCTGTGGCGATCCTGAGGCCAGACTGTCTCATACTACATGCCAGTTTCTATCTTGTGAAGGCATTGGGCTCTCTGTTTACCCTTCTTGTGCCTCAGGTTGCCTTTCTGCAAAAAAGGAAAGACAACCAAACATCCTTCCTAGGGATGCTGCAGATCTCAAATGAGCCATCATTTAAAACGACACTAGACAATATGTCATGTAGTAAGCATTCCATTTAATGTTCTGTAGTATTGCAACAGGATCTTAATATAAGTTGTGACTGTATAGAGAAACTGTTGTTTAGCTCTGCTTTTACCCCACTTTGAAATCCTAATTAAATAATAGCAATTAATTTCCATCCAGTTAGCAAAGATACAGGTTAAGGCAGAGCTGCTAAATTTTGCAAGGCGTTCTCTTCTGTTATCATCTGAAAGCAGCCCTGTGAAAGTGAGGCTTTCTTCCCATTTGGTGAAAGTGAAAGTGAAGCTCAATCTCCCTTGTCTGTATTTACCACTCTGCTTTTAAATTTATCACTAATGGGAAAAGGAGTCTGCCAGATAAGTTCCTGTCAAAAAGTCAGCATTTCACTAGAGCAGCACAGTGGGGTGAAGGAACAGGCAGGGTGTCTTGGAGCTAAAACACCAAACCAATTCTAGCCTTGTCTCTTACTGGCTTTGTGAGCCATGGACCAATTAGTCAAGTTTTCGCAAATCCGGTGTCCTCATCAATGAGTATGCACATTTATTTCAGAGCACTGAGAAGGTTTTTCTCCCAGGGGACAATGAGTGGCACCTGGAATGTCAATTACCTTTGGAGAAATTTTCCAGGAAAAGCTCATGGTTAGAGTCAGCTACCACCCAGCCTGAGGCGCAGAGGGCAGACTCTACAAGAAGTGAGGCAGACCAAATGCTGAGATGAAAACTCCTTGCAGTGTGTTAGAGTAAAATAAAATGTTTGCGCAATACTTAGCATCACAGCAAACATGTGATAGATGACCATAATTTGGTAATTCAGTAAGCATTTTTTAAATAAATAACAATTATTAGTCATTACCCATTACTATGTTTTCAGGCTTCCATCTCTGTGGAGCCCAAGAATTGTGACAAACTAATTCACCCTAGATTTCTGAGAATTGTTCTTCTGTCAAGAATACATACAGTTCAGAAAAGGCTCTTTGATGTTCTTTATGGGAGAATTTGGACAGAATGGCAGCATATTGTTATCTGGGTAAGGCAGATCCTACCTAGCTTCCTCCTTATCCTGAGGTAGAAACACATTATAGTCCCATCCTCTTCCCACAGGCTGGAGAATTCAGTGAGATGCTGCAAGATGCAGAGCATCATGGAGCTCAGCATCTCGACAGGCCAGGAACTGTACCAAATGTAGGTCAGTGTTATCATCATGTAGTGCTCTCGCTCTCTCCCTCCTCTCCCCTCTCCTCCCTTCCCCTGCCCTCCTTTCCCCTTCCCTTCATTCCTCTCCTCTCCACTTTTTTCTTCCCTTCCCTCCCTTCTGCTTAATGCTGACTTTCTTCAGAGTGATGCATGACTCATACATGTTTTGCCACAGTTTTTGTATTTCATCTGTGTTGCTCGGAAGATCATGGGTTCTCCAGCTCTAGCATAAGCTGACTCTTTGAACCATGAAGAAAAACAAAAGCTTAGGTCTGCATTTGCCCCCCTTAAGGATATAATCACATACTGTTTGGCTGTTTAAATATTATTGAGCAGTATTAGCAATTATTATATCTTTATTATGTCACAAAGGGCTTTTTCAAGAACTAATTAAGCACAGACCTCAAACACTATTGATTGTTACCAGAGCAGTAAGAGAATACATGAAATAAAAAGTGAACTAGTGCACACATTATTGAGAGAACCAGGACACTTTATTTTTCTGTTAGTCCCGAGTCACTGTTTCCAGTGACCTTGAGGGAGTGAAGTGGAATTTCTTCTACAAATATAAGAAGGAAAGGCCTAAGAATATGGAGATTTTTCAAGTTGCTCTAGGTCAGTTGTGTTTTAGAGATATTATTGAAGGTGGAGTCACTGGGGTGAACGTGCTAGACAGTCAACCTTTTAACCCTTTCAGCCTGATGCAACTTACAAATATCTCTTGCAAAATTTGCGTGTGTGTGTGTAAGAGAGAGAGAGAGAAAGAGACAGAGAGAGAGAGAGAGAGAGAGAGAGAGAGAGACCGACAGACATAGAGAGAGAAAGAGATAGAGAGAAATAGGGGCACAGGGAGACACAAAGAGAGATTAGAACATATATTCACCAAACCCCCACAGAGACTATGTATTAATAATAAAAAAAAATCTTAGTTTGAAATCATGTTATTTCTCAAGCTTATAACTTCAGATTGGGTTAATTTTCACTTTAAGGTGCATTCTTCATGAAAAGCAAATGAAACTAGCATCACTTAATGGATTATTATAAAAACTAAATTATGGAAACTTTTGAGCATAATAACTGACACATATGGGGCCTTCAGCTATATTATTTTATTCTATTATTGTTATTATTATTATTATTATATATTTCTTGACTTGGAGGGATAACTGTGATCCTATTCACAACTGCAGCTCCTTTGCAAAACACATGGTGATGCATACCTAGTGTGTTGCTTCAAAATTATTTACATTTGTTAGGGATAATGTAATAAACAAGATAGCATCCAGAGAAGAAACAAGTCATTCTCAAGACAGCTTGTATCAGTAGTAGTTCTCACCTTCTGAGTCATTAGTGATGGGATTGTGTGTGTGCGTCTGCTCAGATGATGAAATGGATAAAGTTAATAGATGCTAAGTGTGCTGATATGAGTTTGATGTAGTATTCAAGAATCCTGCTTCAGACAATTAACTCTTAGTAAATTAAGAATAAAGAGAATTTCCAGGCCTATAAAATGATAACTCTCTCCCTAGGGCCAAATTGAGGCTCTGCTAAATGCTGGGATGTTTCCCTCTATTTCTCAGCTTTTCCTGTCTCCCTTGGCTCACTGCTCCATGAATGTCTTCCCCAGCTGGTGTGGAAGATGGCTATTGGACTGAACATGTTCCCAGTTTGGCAACCTCCCACAGAATACAGCATTTATGACCCATATGTTCTAGCAGAATAGTCCAAGTGAGGGCTCAGATCCACCTAGCCTGAGTCACACACCAAGCCTGCATCACCTACTGTGGTCACAATTTTGGGAACCTCTGTCACATCAGGGCCATGTATCCTCTCTTTGTGGCTTAGATACTGATTAAGACATTGGGTGGGTCATGGCGAATATATTCCAGGTTACAAACATGTTGAAGAGACGTCCAAAGGCATTTCTCTGTAATGAGTAGGGCGGGTAGGTAAATAGATAGGTAATGGGCCACAGAACGTTAACGAGGTGAGTAATAAGGACTTTGGTGGTTGGACTCATCAAGTATGGCCTCAGCTAAAAGAAAGGGGGAGGGGCAAAGCTAAGGAAGAAAGCAATGAAAGAGTGAACAGTTCTTGAAAAGTGGAATAATCCTGTTATCACAAGCTGCTTAAAAGAACAAGTACTATACTAAGGAGTCAAAATTTAGGATTACCAGCTTTATTAACACCACTGTATTGCTCTAAAACCTAACAGGTTCAAAAAATGAAGTAGGAAGGTGTGTCTGAACATTACCAAATAAGAAAATTATGTCAGTACAGACCATAGACAGAGTGTCTAGAAAAGTTGATGTCTGTGTAAGTTTTATAATGCTGCAGGTTCCTTTACATTAACAGCTCATGATGACTAATTTTTACACACATGTTCATACACAAAGTTAGGCACTTTGAACTTGTTGAATTGGCCATGCAATTCATCTCCATCAAGCCAGCCTGTTTTTATCATGGTTACATCAGATGTCTTCTGATAGTACTTCAACTGGTGACCTTCAAAAGTCAGAGGTCTTTACTTGATTATTCTTAAAGGATTTTCTGCCTCTAGGAGGCTCTTCCCCCCCCCCAACACACATACACAAATTCACAAACAGTGGTGTATGGGGGATGGAGATAAAAACAGAGAGGATATCAGGCTTCTACATATATGATGTTATGAAAAGCCAGAAACATGAGATTAAAATGAGCTTTAATTGTGCCAGGGAATAGAAACATACATCCACTTTGTGAAGTTATATTTTTAACTGAGTTTGTGATGATATGAGTGAGTTAACCAGCTGTGGAATAGAAGAGTGTGTTTCTGTCAAGGGGAGAAAAATTGAAAACCCTAAAGTATAAAAAAGGGCAGAGGGCAGGAACTGAAGTGAAATCATGGCTTTCTTTTATTGCCAAGTACTAACTCGTCTGTGAAATAGATTCTAGCTGGCCAACAGGAGTGTCCCTTACACACTTCTCATCCCTCGGAGCGTCCATGTGCTGGTGTTGAAGGCACTGATTCTGCTCCAAATGTAGCCCTATGTGCTGTGTTTCCTAAAGCCAGTGCCAGGAATCAGGATTGCCACATTGCCTAACCAGTCACAGAAGGACACTCTTCACTTACCCAGCTGCATTCCTGTTAGATTTTTGACAGTAGGGGATGCTGGAGGAAGGTGGGAGACATGTGGCTGGGAAGGACCCCTGGCTTGTTTCAAACTCTATTCGGTTTGTTTTGCCCTAGAGCCATTGGTTCTAGAAGTTCTCCCTCCTTCACGATCCTCAGAGGTCGACTCCTTCAGGTATCTCCAACAGCACTGTATCAGGCTTTCCTCAGGCATCTGGACCCTCCTCCAGCAGATGCTTCTTTCAGGCTCTGTAGGCTTTAGCATTTGTGTATTCTTCTACATGTCTTTGCAGACTAAAGGACAGTAGCTGTAGCCCCAATCATTCCCATCATCTCATCACTGTCACTTTCCACACTTAGGGTTCTTCCAGTGTCTGTTTATTCTCCTCTTTTTGAATTCTCCCTGTTAAGATTACTGATGGAGTGTATACTTTCCTAGCTGACATGTGGGTGGCTTAATTATCTTTTCTTGCTCATATGCACCATCTCTTAACTAGTCATCCCAGCTGGGCCACCAAACACCAAATATCCTTGAGTGGAAAGGTCTGCCAGGAGCAAGAAATGATGATTGTCAAGCTTAAAGACTCTTTTTGCCCAGAAGCTCGCACAGCCAGCTTATTCCTAATCTTTACCATTCAATATATTTTCAAAGTTTAGGAGAATTAGAAAAAAAATATCAATTTACTAGTTACTGACTTTTCAACTGTGAGTATCTTTTACCATCCTTGATAAATTAAATCTGGTCACCTCTCTCCCAGACTGGCAGGCTCCTACATCATTGATGGAGAAGTCATGGAGGACCAGCTCTCCCAGCTGCTGCTATAATGTAGTACATTGTACTCACAGCCATTAGCAGGTGGGGAATTTGAAGTGTGGGTAGATTACAGAGATGCCTCCTTTAAATATGCATAAGCACTTTGTGAGTTTGCTAAGTCATGTCTCACTCAGGCTGGCCTTGAATTTTTCATGGAGGAGGCATATTTTGTAGTCTTTCCTTTCTTGTTTCTTACCAGTAAAAACTACTGCACTCAGGGCTTGGTGGAAGCTAGAACACCTTGGTCATACCATCTGCCTGAAAAGTCCTTCATGTTGGCAAGATGTAAAATGCTCAAAGATTTGGATATAGATATTTGGAAAACTGATTTTTTTTTCATTTGCCATGCATTTAATTTAAAATACAAATTTCTTCCTGTCCTGCATTTAAATAGCTCAAGTAAATTTTTATAGTAGCGGACTCATCTATTTGTTAACTTTTAAGTGCTGCAATGGAAGACTCGTTCTTTCCAGAAATATCCCTGGTCACATGGTACTTGTCAAATCCTCTCTGTACTTATGGTTATTCTCCATTCCAGTGCCAATCAGGCATTACCAGATGATACTCAGTAAACATTTTCCTACTGTGTCCAGCTATAGCCGCAGGTCCTTCCTAATGAGATCCTTGAGGCCATCAGTACATATTGATTGTACAGAACATTTGTAGGAGAATCATCATCTTAACAGTTTCATTAACAGCACATTTCTAGTTAGAGTGTTTATGGAGATTGGGGTCTGGCTTGCAGTATAGCCAAAATATATGAATGAATAGAGTCTGTATTCTGAGCAATGGACTCAGACATCCTTTACATCAATGATTTCCTTTCATTTTCTTCAAACAGCTGTAAACAAAAACTATTGGTTTCTTTATTTTTCAGATAACTCTCAGAGATCTTTAGTAATATATCCAAAGACCGATAGTTGTCAAATCGTGCTGCCTGATGCTAGAGCCTGAGAGCTTTTCTGCTATGTTTCCAATTTGAAATATCTGAAAGTTCATTTTTAGCACATTTCTTCATTCATTACCTATTTAAGGTCCTATTATGTGCCAGACATCAAAATTGTCACAGAAGTCCTCAAATTCAGATGTAATTATTCAAAAACAAAGTGGCATCATCAAACATTAGGCCCATCAATTAATAAACCTCTAAAAGGCAATGCATTTTTCTCTTTTTAATATAATGAAGTTAGATTTTTCTTTGAAAGAAATAAATTTCTCCCACATTTGTCCAATAAACCATCTTTTTTTTTTTGCTAAGTAGAAAGATTCTAACCAGTGTTGAAACCTCTCAAATTAGAGTGAGTGTGTTTAAATATGAAGCACTGGGGTATTTGTGATACTGCTGTTCTCTCTAACTAGGGTGACCCTAGAGTACCTAGTATTACAGAGCTGATCTTGCATAGCTCTTTTAAGACTCCTTAAGGGTTGTAAGCATGCTTCAGAAGGATTGAAAGGGCACAGGCCCCATGCATGCAGCCTCATTCCAACCTAGTTTCATACCTCTGCTTCAGTTGTGTTTTAGGAAAGAAGATAACTGGAAAGTGTGAAGAATTTCTGTGTTCACCATGATGATTTCCAAATTTCATGTTGGCTCTATCTGAACTGTACTTATCCCATCATGTTCCTTGATTTCAAAATAACACATAGACTTCAGAAGCTATTTTATGAATTATCTTGCCCAAATGGTAAAACATTCAAATGTTCTTGTGAAATATTGAAATGTGTAGTATTGTGACAAGCTACTCTCAAATTAAGTTGTCCAATTTCCTTGTAAGAGTGATAGTGCCCAGAACAAATGGAGAGCAATACTTCTTTTTTCCTGGAAGCTGGGGAATCCTACTTAAAGGCATGACCTTCCCAGCAGCTGTAGGAGACAAACAGCAGAAGTGCCAGATCCCTGGATTCCTATGCAAAGCAAGGTTATGCATTAATGCATAGGGCTCCATCACGTATGGATGGGGTGTTAAATGGCTTTTAAGAAGACTCAAGGCTCCTTTGGAGCCTGGTGAACAGAGGGACTTCCTTGAGGTAAAGAACTCCTGGGCATGAACATATGTTTCTATTGGCTCATCAGGTCTTGTGGCTAAAGTATTTTGTCACTTTGTTTTAAGGTAATAGATAGTATCTATAGACCAGAAAATATGTATACCCCCTTTTTTGTTTTTTTTTTTCTGTATCCTATTCCTTTCTTTATTCTTTCACTCAATGCTAAATTTAATTTCTAAACATTCATCAATGAATCAAGTTAGATGAACTCTGATCTGATGTGATTGCTTTTATGTAGTCCAATTCATTGGGACCATCCTACTTTGAGTTGGATTAGTACAAGAATGACCATGTTGTCAGGCAGCTGAGGCAGTTTCTGCCGATTAGAGGTGAGAAATGTTCCCCTCAATATCTCCTGGCAGATCAAAAGCCCTTTTCATTGCAGATATTTCCAGGCACCAGCTGGAACATGTTGAGCATTTTCTCTGTTGCACAGAAGATATTTATTTGTAATAACTGAGAATAGCTATGACATTACTGCTATTATGATTCCTTTTGGCTAACTGGATAGTTACATTTAATTTAATAGCTGTATAAGTACAATGATTGCTCAGTCATGTGGTAGAAAGTGGCTTGAATGAGTGGATAAAAGTTTGGTATTCTGAGGTTATGATTTACAAAAAATGTTTTTTTTTTTACTTCCTTTGTATAAATATGACAAGTTGCCATGTGTGAAATCATTTATACATGTAAAATATAGAAATTATATAACAAGTCAAGGGGTAACTTTTTAGTTTCACTTCTACCTGGACCATATTAGAAATGTCAATGAGCTAAACATTTTCATAATGACACACATTGTTTATAAGAATAAGACATAGCAAAATCAAAACTGGATATTTTTAAATTTTTTACAATTTATCATTTTTTTTGTCCCGATTGCAGCCCCTCCCTCATCTCCTCTAAATCCCATCCTTCCTTCCTCTTCCCCTCTATCCCTTTCTCCTAGTTCACTGAAAGCAGGAGTCCTCCTCCCCTGCCATCTTCCCATAGCTTATCAAGTCTCATCAGGACAGCCTGGATCTTCTTCCTCTGTGGCCTGGCAAGGCCGCATTATCAGGGGCAAGTGATCAAAGAGCAGGAAGCTGAGTTCATGTCAGAGACAGCCCTTGCTTGCTTTACTCAGGACCCACATGGACACTGAGCTGCCATGGACTACATCTGCAGGGGTCTAGGTCCTCTCCATGCATGGACCTTGGTTGGTGCATCAGTCTCTGCAGCTCTCCTCCTTGCCCAGGGCCCAGATTTTGGGCTTTGTAGGTCTCCTTGTGACATTCCTGTCACCTCCATGTCTTTCTATTCCCCCCTTCCTCCATAAGACTCCCTGTGTCTGGAATATAAAATATTTCGTTGTATTTCTATGACATTGATATCATGAGGGTATTGGTATCCCTTCATATTTTTAAGGCATCAATGAAGTGGGTGAACTGAAATGCCCAGCTAGTAATGTACGAGCAGTGCATAGTATGACTCCAGGAGGCCTGGGGCTATTCAGACACTGGAAGGCTAGGGGCCATGACTTATGTTTAAAAGAGTTCCTTTGTGCCATTATTGTGGATTTTTCAAAGTTCATGGAGCCAGCAACTATGCATCTGAAAATATTACTCTGCCTGCAAAATACTGAACTCAATTTGAAGAGTCAAGCCTGACAGAATAGGGACAGAAGGTCTCGTCACATTGGCTTCAGTAAGAAAGGGAATTTAGAGAGTCATATAACTGACAAGACTAGCTTCAGGTATGGCTAGACCCAGATACTTAGAGGTTAGTTCCAAGATAGCGTGTGTTGCTGCATTTCTTTACTAACCCTTGAGTGATTCGTTAGACCTGTAACAATGAACATGCTACCACCACGTCTGCATTAGGAAGATGGTGGTTTTGGTAACTGATGGGAAACATTATATATACACTACTTAAGGTACTTAAAAAAATATAGCCATCCCCTTGGGGGTGCAAACACTTTTAGGAGAGAGGAGCAAGGACTTTAGGGAGGTTCACACTTGAACAGTATTTTGAGAAGCAAGAATTTTACAGGCAGGACATTTGTTTCAGGAAGCAGTTAACTGACTTGGTTATAACACTTAGGCCATCTGTATTCAAACCCCAGCTCTTCCATGAACAAACTAGCCAAACTATGGCACATTAGTTAATCTCTGTGGGTCTGAGAGTTTTCATGTGTTTAAGTACTAAGGGAGCTCCTTGTGTTCATAGGATGGTCAGAGACCAATGAGATGCAGGGCCGGGAGGGAGGCCTCTTCATTGGCCACTGCATTCCTCTTAAACAGCCTCCTCTTGATGCCCTGAGTGCTACTAGGCAGAGCCTTAGATGAGGGTTTAATGTTACCTATGGTAAAATTGAAAAGCATTTTCTGAGAATACTGTATACTACTTCATCTGGCTTATCTCATTGAAATCCTCACTAAAACTCCCAGGTAATAAGAAAAGTGTAATTTTGGCGTTACTGCTGATAGAACTGAAGCCTTACAATTTTGGGTCTGTCAGGTACCAGGGCTGGTAAATGGGCTTCCTGGATATTTCCACCTAGGCCAGTACAGGTGGCCTTAAGCATGATATTATATTCTACTAGATACACAGTCGGCTCTTAGTAATAGTCGGACATCACTTAGAAGGCTGAGTTTCTGGGTGTTGGTGGTGTGAAACACCTACATTCTCTGAGTACTCCTGCTTTCTGGTGCTCCATCACCCTGAGTTACAGGCATTCATTCTTTGGGTCTGTGTTTGTCTTGCAGGTGAGCCTTCCAGGTGGGCCTCCTCTCATTGTGATTGCTGCTGCAAGAATGGCAAAGGAGACAAAGGGGAAAGTGGCACCTCCTGCAATGACCTCTCCACTTCCAGCTGCGACAGCCAGTCAGAGGCCAGCTCTCCCCAGGAGACGGTGATCTGTGGGCCTGTTACACGCCAGAGCAACATCCAGACTCTGGACCGGCCTATGAAGAAGGGTCCCGTGCAGCTGATCCAACAGTCAGAGATGAGGCGGAAAAGTGACCTGCTCCGGACTCTGACGTCGGGCTCCAGGGAGTCGAACATAAGCAACAAAAAGAAAGCTGCGAAGGAAAAGCTGTCCATCGAGGAAGAGCTGGAGAAATGCATCCAGGATTTCCTGAAGATCAAAATTCCAGATCGCTTCCCTGAGAGAAAGCATCCTTGGCAGTCTGAACTTCTACGGAAGTATCGCCTTTAGGGGAGGGCTGGGGGTAGTCACCACTTTGAAATAAACCTCCCCAAAGGAAGACATATGTTGAAGGAAAAATAACAACTAGCGATCCACATTTGTTAGAACACAATAGTTCATTGATGTACTACTGCCTACTTTGCCTAGCTCACCTTAACGTGTAAATCCACAGGGTAGATTTTTTTTTCCACATGTGGAACCAAAAGCAAGCTCTTGTGTTGTCCTTTCTCTTTTATTAACTTGGTCCCATGTGCTGAGAGGCTTTGGGAGTAATCTATCCCAAACCGGGGTTTTTTGTTTTGTTTTCTCTCATTTTCTGCCTCCTTTCCTTGGCCAAGGATGGGCAGGAGATATGACCCAGTGGCATGTTAAGATTTTTATTTTTTATTGCTCCTTTCCTTTTGTTTATGGGGTGAGGGGAGAATGGCAGGTTTTTATGATTTTTTTCACTTAAATCTCTGTGTGCCAGTTTCTACTGAGTCTGTATGCATGAGCATTTGTGCAGCACAAGCACAGTATATGTCTGTATATATGCACAACGGATGCACATGACCCAAGCCCTGGGCAGCAGAAGGCTCACACCCTGCTGCCAGCCACCCACATAAGAGCACTTCAGACAAAGGAGCCTCTGCCCCTTTATTAAAACCCTCCTGGGCAGACTTCCCAGGAGGAAGAAAGTGTTCCCTCCTTGGCAACACTTTCTAATGCTGAATAAGTCCCCTCCCCCTCCACCACCAGTCATCAACAAATCCTCATTCTTATTTTGAATTAAATACCCTCAGGCTCTTTCCCTACTTTGGTGAGATGAGCTAGTCTAACCTTGTTTGTGTGTAACAGACAAGCAAACGTTCACATCCACAAACATAGCTTTGATAAGCCCTGCACTCAGCCATCTCCATCCTTACAAGGCCAATCATCATTCTCTACCTGACTCAGAGTTCTAACTTGCCCACATTTTATTGATGAGGCCTTTTACATAATTCAGGCAAGTTCTCTTTATCTCCGATGACTTGTGAAACTATGAACAACACATAGTAATTGAAGAACTGTCCAGCCTTCTGTTTGCTTGTTTGAGAGGCATTGTAACCCCACATACTTCATTTCTCACAAGAACTTTAAACTATACCTGTACATTGTTGCTTGCTTGTAGCCAGGCATGGATGCCTCTGGGATCCTGGGGATTGGCCATAGCCATGCTATGATTTAGTTGTACCATTTCTACAACGTCTGTAAGACCCAAGTGGGTGGCTGGAGCACAAAAGTTACTAATTTGACTTTTTAAGATTTTTTTTAATATTCCTAACTTGTATAGATACCATCCAAAAGAAATTGTTAACAGTGTCTATTCATGTGACTCTGTCTTCTATTAACCTACCAATAGTTCTTTTGTTCACTTGTGCTAAATGAATGTCCAAAGACAACTTTCGATTTCCAGCATTCCTCACACATCTCAGTGGTAACTGAAAAAAATGATTTGTCACTATTGTGTGCCAAGCATTCCTGATTTTTTTTTGTTTTGTATATGTGTGTGTATGTGTGTGGGTATGCATTTGTGTGCATGTGTGAATGTGTAGCACAGGTAATAAAGGCAACCAGAAAATGTCTATGGAAGAAAAATCTAATGACCAGTTTTCTTCTTTCTGAAAACTTCCATGTAGGCACATTTATCATTTAAGAATCTCCTCATTGATTTATTGATACCTGTTAGTATATGATTCTCTTTTTGAATTTTTTTTGTAATTCTTGACTACACAAGTGGGTAATGGGGTAAGGCAATATTTTCTTGTCCTGAAGCTTCAAGTGAAGTTTAAAATTTTATTTACGTGAAAAAGAAAGTTTCCTTCATGTGCTGAGTTGCCAGGAAAATTATCATTTATGAAAGTGTTCTCTTGTGTATCAATATTTTAACAGATAGTTGATAGATAGCTTTGTGTGTAAAGCCTACTAATGCATCTTTATTCTCTCAATGTTTGTTCATGGTACATCAAAAATATCATCATAGTTATTATGGGAGATACTTTGAAGCATCATGGGTCTTAATGGGTCAAGAAGACACTGGATATAAACTGTTGACCAGATGACTCACCGAAAAGGCTGTCAGAGAGTCTGAGATTTAAATAAACTGGCCAAAGTTCCAAGTTCCTTTAAATTTCAGCCCTGATCATAATAGTATCAAGACAGGCAGGCACTCAAGAACTGAACTGGCCATCAATCCACTGCTTCTACTACAGTCTGCACATAGCAAATGCAATGCTGCATCCAAAGTATTGTAGCAATGTCCTCCAGGCTCTGTTGTTATGGCCTTTTTTCCTACGGGTACTCTTTTGTACCGATGGTGAACAAGCTTAGTAGTAGAAATCTGTTGAAAACAACATATCACTTTTATTTGGCACTATCTGTAACATGGCACTTGCCTTATGGTGAAAAAGTTTAAACAGAAAAGACGAAAGACATGGCATTCATTTGTGTGGGGGTATTGGCATGATCAGGAGATAGCCTGGATCAGTAGAGTGCTTTGAGATGGCACCAGGAAGATAAAGTCTTAGGTCCCCTTTGGAATAGGGTTATCCAGTGTGCTCCTTACAGTCTACGCACTGGAAATGAGCTTTGGCCAAGTGAACCATGAGAACAAACACTTTGCTATCCCTAGCTTCAGAGCCTTAGGTTCAGTCACAGACAGACAGACTTACAAAGAGCTCAGGTATTACTGTAGATTTTGACAGGGGCTGTACATTGTTGATATCGAGAAATGAATAGTGCTGGATTGTCAAATGAATGAAGCTAGACGTGCAGAGCCTTAGTTTGGGCTGCCTTCTAAGAAATCCTATAAGGCTAAATCCAAGGAACTGGGGGAGGTCATTCCCTAAATGGATATTAGTCTCCTGAAGCCAGGAACATATTCCCTAGATGGACATATTTATAAAGTCCTCCTACCCACTAATAGGAAGAGAACAATATGCGAACAGCAGAGGAAAAGGTAAAATAAAAATGTTAACATAATTATCCTAGTTAGCTCTTCTACTGCTCAGAAGAAGAATGCACTGATTTATCGTAATAACTGACCCAATGAAGTGACTCACAGACATGCTGTGATGTAGTCTTCTGTACGTGAGCACAGCTATCTTTATTGGAAATGCATGCATGCAGAGTTTTTAAAAGGGAGGAAGAGTGCACATGCTTCCAAGGTGGAATGCCTATTCCGGCTGACTCATTTTGAAGCAGCACTTGATTAAAAGAGGGCCCACGTGAAATTTTCCATGTGTTAGTTGGCCTTATTTGATTCATAAGCATTCTTTCTCACAGGCAGGTGTCTGTTCATTCTCCCTTCTCTTTGCCATCCCTGCATATGGTTCCGGGTTATGTTTGCTTCTCCAGACACTCCACCCCTCTGAGTGCTCTTTTGTATTCTTATTTTTCTGAGCAGAACATGCTCCAAGGGGTGGGGCGGGGGGAAGAAATGGCAGGAATATTAGTTTGCAAAATTACTCTACTACAGTTCCTACAATGCAAGTCAAATTTTGATTTTCATAAACTTTTCTTTGCTGTCACTTCAGTCTCCCAATTCGGTGTCTAGTAGAGTAGAGGAACCAGGTGCTGGCATCCTCTACCACCGGATGCATTGCCATGGGATTTGAATAACATTGGCCCTATGTTTGATCTTTGTTAGAGTTAGTAAGAAATTTTCTGTGAATTTATAGGATGAGTTCTTCGTCATCTTGACATAACAGTTTTCTAAGAAAAAAAAATGGAGGGAATTATTTTCCCCCTGGTGAATCTGTGGCAGATAAATGTTTTTGCCAATTTGCATGCTGAGTTATAGGTTTCAGCATGGGCCATTTCTCTCTTTAATACCTTGGCATTGTTGGTATCTTGTAATCTTGATGGCCCCTTGTTCCAATTTATTTATTTTCTTTCACAGTGTCAAAAATCACACACTAGAGGAAGAATCAGAAAGAGCACTATGTATCTGGAGGTATGGTGGAGTAAGATGTCATTGGTAAGGGATTGTACAATAACAGAAGTCTGCAAAGAAATTAGAGGAAATGAAACATGCTGAAATGAGTTTGATATTGTTCTGGTTCCAGATAAAATGGCTAACACTCCCCATCCCATCAGAAAAAAAGAATCTTCAGCCTTAATAACCACAGCTTTATGGTGCCGCCACAAGTTTCTTTTGAAAGATTTGTTCTGCTCATTTTGTTATGGACATCAGAAAGAGGATTGTTACCCCTGGTAACCACCACTGCAAAGCTCCATGTGGCACTTTCTGAAAAGGAGATTCCCTTACACTGACTTCAAAGAGTCAGAATCATAAAACTTGGAGCAGGGCCACGGAATCTGCATTCTCAGCTAGTATCTTTATTCATTTTGATGATCCAAAGACCCTACTTAAAGAAATTGTTTTGAGCAACATAGAAGAGTTGAATTTGTAGGTCAAAGCATATATCATTCACTATCTTAGCAAGGTCCACAGAATTGTCTGGGATTAGCATACAGTATATTTCCAAAATTCCTTTATCATTTCATATGCTTTTCAGCCAAAGCCTCCTTACCATATGGTCTGTGTTTTGTGCCTTTCCTGGAGTCTGAAAGCCTACATCATTACAGATTTACCACTTCAGCCCCCACTCCTTGGTCAGAAAGCCTGTATTCAAGGGGTCTGTGGAATATCTCTGAATAAGGTGTATTCTAATGATACCCAACAGGGAATCAAAGTAATGCCTTTTTTTTTTTTTTTCAAGGGCAGCTTTTTACTTCATTACTCAGTTTGGGTCAAAGGAGTCAGAAAGCAATCCATAATTTAATGATTATGTTGCCCCAAAGCTAGTTCCATTAATGAAATATACTGATACCACCACAGCAAATGTGGAATAATGAGTGAAGTCAGCTGTTTAATCAATATAATCCTGAACCGTTGAATCGCTGGCTTTGTCCAGTTTGAGTCAATCAAGAGATGAGACTCATGGATAATGGAGATCTTGAACCATAACATTAACCAAAAATATAAAACAAAAATGCATGTATAAGAATAAGCACAAGATAAAGGTCAGAGGGAATTTAAAATGGTGACTCAACTATAAGGACACAAAGAAAGTAAAGTGCTGTAAGTTTTCCCAGTCACTCTATCTTAAGAGATGGCCATACCATAGTCTCTCTCTGTCTCTGGCTCTCTCTCTCTCTCACACACACACATGCTGGAAGGCTGCAATGATTCACCCAGTTGAGCCTATCACATAACAGAAGAATAACTGGATAGAAGACAAATGTCCACATGGTATAAGAAACAGAATAACTAACTTGTCATGTGCATTGGTGAATATTTATATAAATACAAAAAAGAAACTGATGAACTTGAGCAGCTAAATAAGATTGTTTGCTCAACACAAACACACACACGCACACAGTTCAGTTTGTTTCAGTCTATTGCTTTCCCTCTTTTCAAGTGGGAGGATGCCTTTATTGCCCTAGTTTCATAACCTCTTTCTTTTAAGACAAAACTCTTGTTTGTGAAGAAATTGCATTGTTAATTGGCTAATGAATTTTAAGACCTAGAATGTCAGCCGTGCTTTATTTAGAGAAACTATTTTTAAAAACATAAAGAACAAAATGATCCCTAACCCAGTATTGTCAAGTGATTTGTCCTAGAGGAGGGTGGGGTAATTTTCCTGTTAATCGGCCTTATGAAAGCACTTAGAAGCCAACTAGGGATTTAGTGATTCTGAACTCCTGTGATCTGCCCTGTCTTGTTAGGTTATTCTTAGAATGAATCTTTAGCTATTTACCTGAATTTGCACAATAAAAACAACAAAAATTCAGATTATCTCTCTCTCTTTCTATATCTCTCTTTGCTGATATTGGCTCCATCCATCACTAATGGAAGCAGAACAAGAAGTGATACATCGCAAAACAGCGAAGAGTTGTTTTAAAATTGCATCTGTGTGTACATGGCTTGGGTGTGTGCATATATATGCATAGGGACAGACACACGTTTTTATGTTCATGTTAGGCCCAGTGGTTAATATTCATGTGAGTAAATAGAAAAAGACTTTGGTTAACATTTTTAATAGATTTTTAATTCTGAACAATAGGTTGTCATTGAGTACACTGACTAATTAGTATTGCTCTCCTGATATGGTATCAAAATATTACAACATGTCTGGGGTGGTAGGAGATTAAACTCCCCGCATATGTACAGTCAAAGACGTAATATTTCGTAAAGACAACAACAACCCAAACAAATACAAAAGAAAAAGATGTACTCTCGGGAATTGAACCTAGGGCATGCTAGGAAAGAGCTCCAGAACTTAGCTACAACTGAAACTCAGAAGACTACATTTTGGGGAAGCTAAGCTAGAATTCATGTTGGTCATTGATAGTTTTTCTCCATTTTAAACAGGGGACAGAGGTTTATCCTTTAGTGTATAAACAAATAACTTTAGAAATTCTTTTGAGTTGCATAGGCTGTTGCACTTAGGGCAGTTCTTGTCAACTAGGAATTTTGTGGCCCAGTGATCTTTGACAATACCTGAAGATATTTTTGGCTGTCATAACTGAGGTGGTATGACTGAAATTCAATGAGTGATGCTGCCAAGACTCCACCAGCATACAGAGAAAAACCCTCATAGCCAAAGAATTGTTGATTCTTAAACGTTAATACTGCCTAAGATGAGAAACTGAATTATTTTCTCTTTATTTGTTTGCCAAGGCACCTCTATTGATTATTTGCAAACTCTATACCATGTACCCTGATCACACTCATTTCTCATTCCTCCCAGCTCCATCCTCCTGTCTCTATTCCCTCCCCTAACCTAAAAAAATAATAATAATAAAAGAGAGAGAGAGAGAGAGAGAGAGAGAGAGAGAGAAAGGAAGGAAGGAAGGAAGAAAGAAAGAAAGAAAGAAAGAAAGAAAGAAAGAAAGAAAGAAGAATATACTCAAAGTGCAATTAGTGTGGTCCTGTATAGTCATTGGTGCATGCAACTCCCAATTGCCAGCCTTTTAAAAATAAGAGAGTGCTCTCCCACCCTGTGCTAGAAGCCATGGCTTCCATTCTATACCATATCTGTTAAAATCTTCCTGGTCAAGGCACAGGCTGAGAGAAAACAACAACCACCAACTAAAATGAATATGGGCTTTATCTCATCACTTTCTGTAGATGTGAGAGCTGAGGTTTAGAAGAAGAAATAGGCCATCTCTTTTCAGGACCATGGTAGGGAAGTGGCAGTCCGTGTCTTAGGCAGCCAGGGACCTGATGTCTAAGTTAGTCGGTCTGTCTACCTCACTCAATTACACTTTGTTGATGTTGTCAGTCATGCTAACAGCTAAGTGTATTAGTTCTGAAGCACTTTGAAGCCTCTTTGTTTTGCATGACCCTGTTGAAATGCTTTCTGAGCTGATCAATAGTAGACTGCAAGGTCGCAAATGTGAAACTGGGAAGAGACAGAGAGTTCTCACAGTGAACCAAAGATTTCATCATTTTAACTTTTCATTGTATACCTTATTTCTTGGGGTTGATTATGCACTCATTAAAGATGACACTTAAATCTTGAAAAGTATGTTTTATTGTTTCATAGACTTGCATAGGGCTGGCTCTCACTCCCTGTTTTTATAGATATGACAAGCCTCAGCATAAACGCTGGATGCTGAGCCTCATCCAGTGTATACATGTTGACTCTCTGAGGAAATGCGTGGCCTTAAATAATTTGATATAAATTTTAAATTAATCAGACCAGCATCAAAGTGATAGAATAAAGACTGGGTCATTATATCCCCTTTTTACAAAAGGGAAATGGAGAGTTTTAATCAATCAATCAATCAATCAAACATACACTTGTGTATGCATTCATCAAATATTGGTGGAATGCATGCCATGAAAATATCACTGCAAGACACAATATAAAATAATAGGAAATCCAATATTGGATTAATAACTTGAATTCATATCACCCAAAATTATTACTTGTGTGTGTTTTCTATATTTATCCTATATGTATATATTAGATCAACATATTAGAATTATTAGCTAAATATAAAATTTTAAATAATGTATATTAAAGATTTGTCATTTCATGCCAGAAACTCTACTCAACATTTTACATATCTTATCTCATTAAATCGTTTAATAATCCAATGGTGTATCCCCTGTCACTGCCGCTTGCCTTACGGATAAACTCAATGAAGCTCAGAAAGCAAATGCAGCACACAGGCCCATAAAACAATGTCAGCAACAAATTTTCACCTGAGCTTATTATATTCCAAAGGTTGTGGAGTTAACCATCTCGTTATACCACTGTTTCTCTTTTTTAATTCTGAACTTTTATTTGTTTCTCCTTTTCTTTTACTGTAAAGAAAGGGTAGCCAGAATGCTCTCCCCCCCACATCCTTTCTAAAAAGAATGATTTATTTTAAACTACAAGTAAAATCAAACATGAATTTCCAGAGGAGATAAGGAAAAGGCAAATTTTGAAGGTAGTTCTCAGTTCTCTCCACAACAAGCTGTACTTGGCAATGCAAATTCTATGGGGAGTGGGCAATCCTTGAGTACAACTGAAGACACCCTGTCCAGACCCATGGGGTGTTTCCTCTAGCATTAAGAGAGCTCTACCGGAGACTAATCGCCATTCTGTGAACTGTGCACCATGGCAAATTTCCAAAGATACACAACAGGGAGGTGGCTGTGCACACGTTTATAGAGACATGTCTATGTATCCTTTTGACTTATTTTGACTTTTAAGCAAACATTAGCTTTTGTTCAAGTCAGATAAAAGAAATACAAATACATTGGCTTTCCATGGTATCTCATAACTACTCTTCTGAGCTGGAGAGGGAGAGAAAGCAAAGAAATCACAGTGAAATACAGGAGTGTGTGTAAAGAGCATGGGCGTGTGTGTGTGTGTGTGTGTGTTTGTGTATTGGTGTATAAATTGCATGTATATATGTATATATGTGTGTACATCTATCTAGATGTATATATATACAGTTAGCTATATATCTATACATAATTATACACATAAACACATAACTTGAAACTTGGAAATTTTCAGTTTAGGAAACTAATTATTACATTTTATATTGGTTTCCTAGGTAGTCCATTGTAGTTCTGGTTTCCAGAATTCTCTTCTATTATGAATGTATATATTTATTAATGATACAGAGAATATGATACAAATACCTATGGATAAAAAAGAAAACAAGCAACAAAGAAACAAAAATGTATCGAGAAAAATGCCAAACCATTGGTTAGAATTTCAACCTATGTGTTTCAGAATATTTTTTATTACAAAACAAAAGAAAGTAACAAAACACCATCAAATTTCATTTGGCTATTTTTAAGAAGAAAAGAAAATTGAAATGACAGCCCAAACTCACTGGTTACAGCCCAGTGCTATTTCACTCACCTGCTGGTTGAATTGCCCTCTCCTGGTTCATGGGGTCTGTGTGGCCTGCACTTCTGAGTGGAGTCACATATCTCTTTAATTATTTCGAAGTTACAGCAATCAGTTGAAAATATGCATATTGTAAATAGTTGCCAAATCTGCAGGGCATGCCGAAGTGATAACTGAAAATTCTCTACTCTCTCTCTCTTTCACCCTGTTTATGCAAGCACCAAAAGGTTGCTCAGGGAAGGAAGAGCATTTTCAAACGAAAAGAAAGCACGACCAACATGTTTTTGTATAGACAGAAGAGCAAAATATCCAATTTGGGACAAAAAGGTACACTCTTTTCTCAGCCAGAGTCAAGTGCTTTGACAATCATGGGAGAATGTGAGAGGTGTTTGAAGTTAACCTATGCAAGCTTCCCCAGTGCTTCTTGACATCAGTTTGTAAGTACATAAGCCTGACCCTTCAAAGACAGTCTGCTTCCCAAGTTAGGGCTCAGTTGATAGAGCAAGTTTTCCCCCTCCTGGGGACCTATCGGGAGTGTCCACAGAATCAGATACCTGGGCACACAAGTGAGCAATTCAACTCCATAGCCCTCTGCAGGTATGGTCCTGAAGTCTTGAGAAAACAACAACAACAACAACAACAACATCAAAAACTTTTCTTTATGCTTTTTAATCAAATGTTTTAATGAGCTATGAGAACTTCCTTTAATTATTGTTCCCAACATTTTGGAAAGGAAAGAAAGTTTTCCACCATTTTCTCTTTGAGTTCCCTTGCGGTTTTCTTCCATTTGTTCATTTTTAATTTTTTTTTAAAGTGAAACTGAATATGAGGGATTTTCTTAATAAATTCTACTTAATTTGGAGACTAATATGGCAATGTAGTTTTGGAAAGCATGCAGGGTGGGGAAGTGGGGGTATCAGCATTGGTCATCACTGTCTCTCTTCTAGGAGGAACTCGAATCATCAATTTTGGAATGGTACCCTATTAAAAACACAGGGAGACAATGACTTACGAGAGAGTCCTGTCACAAGTTTTTGGGATCAGGGTCCCATGGGACACCCCTTAGAATGGGAATAGTGTTCAGCCAAGTCCACAAAAGAAGGACTCTTTTTGTCAGTGAGAAGTTTGATAGAATTAAGTTCTCATTTCCTACATCCTCTATAACTAGCAGAGCACTAGGTAGGGCTCAATAAACAACAACAATTCCTTCAAATCAAATGTAGTTGTTTGAATAGTATCCACATCACCCTGGACCCTTCTAGGCTCCGAGGCTGTGGTGAACAGGCTGCCTGGGGGGCGGAGGGGTCTGCAGATACACTCAGCAGGGATTACCTTCTCTCTCCTTGCATCTATCTCTGATGCTTTCAATGTGATGTCACCACACGTGGAAGCATCGTCTCAATCTTGCTGGAACTAACACCGAGTGGTGACTGACAGGGGCCTTGCTCATGTTCTTTTTTTGCTGACCTCATTGAGGCATTTGATGGTGGGTCAGTTTTTTGCACATTGATATTTATATATATATATCTATCAAGCTACACCCATTGAAATTACCTCCTCTCTTTTCCAATGCAGTTTGCTTGTACATACGTGTAATGTCAACTTGTTTACAGGCACTTATTTATTTATTTATTTTTGTGTATAATTGTGATAGCAGATTTAGCTCAAGCCCTAAAGGAATCTGTTTACTTAATGGTGTTAAAAATGAATGTGCTTATTACAGTATAAACATCATTAATTATGGACTCACACGAATGCATGTCTACATGTCAGCAATTTCCAGCAGCTCGGATATTCAACAAGAGTCTGCAGTCTGTGAATAGCAAAAATACATAAAGTGCTGTGACTGATAACTTAGCTGTTTACCTTGCTTTGTAACCTTGTAGAGCTTAGCCTGCTGTATTTCTTTCTTATGTATTTGATCTTTTGAGAGAAACATGGTAAAGAATACTACCAATTTCCCAGTAGAATGGCACAGCATTTTGGCAATCATTGGTCATCTCAAAAGGCAAACACCTACAGATGGAACAACAGCTTGAGCAACACATGGGTGTATTCATACATGTATCTATGTATGTAAAATCTGCAATGCCAATTACTACCATGCATCCTCACTGCCAATGGAAACAAACTATTTTCTTTGGAATTAATGATGGTTATGGAAAGAAATAATTTTATATTAACTGCTTTCACATTTTATTTTATTCTTATGGTAGGGTAGATGATACAGGTGCAGTATCAGTATTGTAAAGTTGTGTGGCAAAAAATACAAAAGTAATTCTGTGGATATATTTTAAAAGGCAGAACAGAAATATATTTCAGATTCTTGTGTGAATATAATTACAAAAATAGTTAACTATTTTTATGTGTTTCCATAATAACTCCATTTCATATACATTGTAATTTAGCACCGATCACAATAAATCATTTCGTAACATTTAGTTGTTATATATATTTTTTCAGTACATATAAGGAATTAATGATTCAACATTACTTCATGCTAATTCAGCATTTACATGAAAGATAATTACTGTTGAAGTTAGTTTATTTTTAGTTTTGCATGGCAGCTTACCAAATAGAAGTACAAGAAGGAGGGGATTTGATAAGTTGGTTATTTAATATAATATAGGGATTTAATATATTTAATATTAAATTACTATTAAGTCAATGAGTGAAAGCCCTGCCTCTGTCTTTTGTTGATTAGATGTTTTTTCTGATAATTACTTATTGTTTACAAAAGACACTTCATCAGGCTCTGGTTTCTTTGTCTGTAATGTAAAACAACAGTTCATAAGATTCTTATGAGTATTAAATTAGATAATCCGAGGAGATGATTTATCAGAGTGTTTGACACATCAAATAGATGCAATGTCAATTTCTACAGTCTCATTCTTATCACCTCCCAGATGCTAATTTTAAAATGGAGTCTGGCTTCAACACTCTACCTGTCTGTATATATTTATTGATCTCCTGTAATTTATAAAATTGCCTATAAACATTTAGTATAATTTCCTATCAAGAGGGCGAATTATAGAGAAAAGGTATTCCCCCAAATAGAAGTTTTGAAAAGAACTTGGTTGTGGTGTAGTGTGTCCAAGCAGCACACTTTCCCCATAACACACACTCAAAATGCAAAGAACCGGATGGTGCACAACTTTAGAAATTTGCCATCTTTCATGCATTCCACTTTGTAACTTCAAAGTATTCTTCACAATATTTAATGTGAGTTCTATGGATTTTAGCAGTAAAGAATCTTTCAAACTTGCTAACCCAGAGCCTCCTACACTTTGCTCATGAAAGCTGCTTGCAAGTTTGAGGCCCTCTCTTGGGAACTGTTGATCCACCCCTCATCAAATACAAGGATAAAACAATCTGAGACTCTGGAGTAGGGATGAGGGTGTTTATTTTAGGTGTGGAAGACCTGGGTTTGCAACCCTGTCTATGGACTCAGGCTAGAATTTCTTTTGTGCAGCTTTCATGTAAGTGACTGGTGACAGTTATTGTTTTTTTCTAACTCCACAACACCTGCTCATACATGGACATAGTGCATAGTCACTGAAAGCCAAGCAGCAGAAAGGAAGGACTCCAAGGTATAGGCATCCATAGATATAGTCACCCAAAGCACATATGGGGTGGAGTGTGTTTCCATAGGCTGAGTTTCCAGTTGTCTCTATTAAGACAGAAATCTCCCACCATATTAAACCCAGAAGACTAGGGGAATAAGAACTCACACAGAAGTAAGAGGGATGTTTGAGAGAGACTTGTCTTTCTTGATTTCTTTCTTTTATACTTTATTCACTTTGTATCACTATTGTAGCCTCCTCTCTCACCTCATCCTGTCTCCACCCTCCCTTCTTCTTCCTCCCTCCCCCTCCCCTAGTCCACAGAAAAGGGAGCCCTCCTCTCCTAACATCTGACCCTACCATATCAAGTCTCATCAAGATTGCCTGCATCATCTTCCTCTGTGGCCTGGCAAAGCTGCCCAGTGAGGGGAATGATCAAAGACTCCACCTAGCAGGGGATTGAAGAAGATGGTGCTTTTTACAGCCAAACTTTGAGCAGAGTAAAGGGAGTCTTATGGAAGATTTGGGGGAGGGGAGATAGAAGGACCAGAAGAAGCCAGGTGCTCCACCAGGAGAGCAACAGAGCCAACAAATCTGATTTCAGGGTGCCTGTGAAGACTGATGCACCAACCAAGTACCATGCATGGAGATGGCCTCGATCCCCTGTTCAGGTGTAGCCAATAGACAGCTCAGTCTCCATGTGGACTCCCTACTAAGGGGAGCAGGGGATTTCTCTGACATGGACTCTGATGTCTGCTCTTTGAGAGAGACTTTTCTTATGCATTGGTAGGGGGAAGGCTGTAGGGCTTCTGAAAACCTTAACCTGTGCTGGGAAAGTGGGAAGTAAATGACATCCAAAGCCCCAGAAACTGGTTAAAGTAACTATATTTCGTCTGATTCAGCCACAGGAAAGGCACCCACCCCTGCCTACTGCTCTAGTAAGATAGATGAGAAAAAAGTTTACATCAAGAGGAAAAGTTGGACTCAAACTTTCTCACTACAGCATCAAAGTATGAGCAGCTGAAAGGATTTCACTGCCCTTGTTCTGTTTAACACAGAATTGAGTTTCCTCACACAGCCAGGCTTCAAGGACCCTGAGCTGGGGTGGTGAGAACACTTCACTATTTTCTCATTTTGCCTGGAAAGTGGGGATGGGGAAGGGCAGGTAGCAAGTGGTGTGCATCAGAGGAAAGGCTTCTTGATAGTGCTTTTTTGGGAGAGTTTTGGGAGGAGTGTTTCCTTCTTCATGTCAGTGCTAAGACTATAAGCCAGTCCCTGCACACAGCCCCTGTCCAGAAACTCATCCCTCTGCCAAATAGACTTCAACAGGACTTGATCAGAAGTATCATAGCTATGAAACGAGGGCAGAAGAAATAGCCCAAATCACCACCTTCACAGAGAATACCTCTCCTCCCCTCTAATTTTAGTCCAAAGGCAGTGTTTCTTTCCATGTCTATATAACACTCAGAGCTCCCATCAACCCCAGCTCCAATGGCAGCTGTCAGTGAACGAGGTCATAGTGGGTGTTTATCCCAACAGGAGGCTAGCCAAAGTTCCTCTCCACGTAAGACAGCTTCAGCCTCAAATAAGGCATCCTCATCCTGTGAGTCCCCAAAATTATAGTATGTCAGAACAGGCAAGTAAGGTATGATGCTGAAATGCTTAGAATGCCAGAGAGCTTCCCTGGGGCCATTGCTGATCCTTAGCAACACGGTCAGGAGAGCACCCCAATCAGAGTCTGGCATGAAACTCAGTCTTCCCTTGTTTTTCTCTTTCCTCTGGTCCACTGTGACCTGCTTATCTTCAGCTGGTATGAAATGCTGCTACCCTGTAACCAGGCCAGGGCTCACATATGCCAGTGAGATCTTACCTGCTACATATACATGATGGATACTAGGAAGCACTGGTGTCTCTGAGACCTGAGGCCACACAGCTGCATATACTTCATGACACAAAGCTTTCAAAAAAATTTCTTTCTTACCCTCCTTTCTGCTTCATCAATTCTTCCTTCCATTCTTTACTTTCTACTCTTAAAAAAAAATCAATGTATTTATTTATTATTTACTTACTTACTTTCATCCTGATTGCAGCCTCCCTCCTCTCCTTTCTCTCACATGCCCCTCTCCCCCATTCTTCCCTCACCTCCTCAGAGAAGGAGTTAGTTCTCCATGGATATCAGCTGTCTCTGGCACATTAAAGTCTCTGTGGGATGATGCATATCCTATCCTACTGGGTCATGACAAGGCGGCCCAGTTAGTGCAATGGGATCCAAATGGGGGCATTAGAGTCTGAAAAGGCCCCTGCTCCAGTTGTGGGGGATCCACATAGAGACCAAGTTTTGCGTCTTTGACATATGTGCAGGGAGCCTAGGACCAGTCCATACACGCTCTTTGTTTGGTGGTTCAGTCTCTGTGAACCCCCATGAACCCATGTTAGTTGACTCTGTAGGACTTCTTGTGGAGTCCTAGTTCACTCCAGCTCCCCTAACCATTTCCCCAACTTCCATAAAACTCCCTGAGCTCTGTCTAATGTTTAGCTGTGGGTCTTTGCATGTGTCTCCATCAGCTGCTGGGTGAAGCCTCTCAGAGGAGGTCTTCTGTCTACAAGCACAGCAGAGTAACATTAATAATGTCAAGGACTGGTTCTTGCCCATGGGATGGGTCTCAAGTAGGGTCAGTCTTTGGTTGGCTTGTTCCCTCAACCTTTGCTCAATCTTCGTTCTCGCTCATCTCATAGGCAGGACAAATTTTGGGGCAAAGGTTTTTTGGGTGTGTTGATGTCCTTATCTCTCCACTCTCTCCCTTTTTATTCTTAATTGGTTTTAGAAAGAGTATCAAGCTCTGCAGCAGGGTGGTATAGAATTCAAGGTTCTTCTGCTTTAGTTCCCCAAGTGCTGGGATTACAGGTGAGCACCACCAGGCCAGGCTAAATTAAGATATTCTTCTCTTCATTATCCTGGAATCTCCACTTCCATCTGTGATTTCCTTATTTCAGTTTATTTGATTTTCTTACATGTGAAGAGAAAGCAAGAGACAGAGCCAGAGAGAGACACAGAGCAAGACAGATACTGAGAGAACACTATATGGCAAGTGTGATCCACCACCATTGCACACAGGTCGTCTTGCTCTCCATATCTGCTCACAGTGATGACTCAGTAGGGACATGCCTCTGTATGATTTTTGGACATTTTGCCACCCCTCTTTTCTACAAGTCTTCACCTAAGATGCGTCTGGTCTCCTGTTTGGACACAGAGCAGAAGAAACTCGAGGATTCCCATAGATTCACCATTTTAGACTAGTTTTGTCTGAGGTCCCTCTGATGGGAAAGGAAGGACAGAGAGGAAGTGATAGAAGGTCTTACATCTTTTTGGAGTTGTCATTCCAGAGCCACTGTAAATGGAGGAGCTTCCCTGACTCTTCATGCCCTGAAGTCCAGTCTCTTCTCTGCTAGAGTACACATATGTACAGCTTGGACTAATATTCCACAGCACCCTAAGGCTTTTCTGGGCAATCTGCTCCATCTTGTGTTATGCAAACCCACCTCAAGTTTCCATCGTATCTTCAATGTGAACAGAAGCTAACACATTGGTGAGGATATGAAACTCAGCTGGAATTAAAAGGAGCACAACCAGCTCCAAGGTTATGCTGTATCTGTTTGTCTGTAGGAAGAGTGGTCCTTGGTAAACAAATATAAAATGTAAAATATATATATATTATATATATATATATATTAGACATTAGGAAGTTTTAAAATAAGGTAAATGTCTTGCTCTGTCTACACATGGCATTAACAAATATGAGACACTATGACACATCAATAGTAACCAGGTCTGCATACAGAGGCGTGTTATTTTGTCTATAGAGCAAATGAATTTTATGGCAATTACTTGGGTTTATCCTTTAAAGACATGGCTATTCCTGGGTTCCTCAATAAGGTCAAGGCTTATGCTTACGATTTCCACAATGTCTTCTTGCGCCTTAACAATTTTTGTGAGAATGCTCTTCATCCAGTGTTTTTGAAAGTGGAGGCAAAGGTCTGAGTCTTGAGTGTGACCACATCCTATGTCCTCTCACATAATTCACCATGGGTCTGGCTGGTTACCGTTAGAATATATGGTGCTTTGATGAAACAGTGGAACTACAGCAGATTCAGAGTTAGCAAAATTAAATATAAAGTGTATTTTGCTGTACTTTTGCATCAATAAATAAATGTTAACCAAGACATAATATGTTAAGAGGTGTTTTGTTTCAAAGGAGAAAAATATTTTTCAGTCATGACATATGGATAATAGAGACACTGTCATCTTAACCTCAAGATATGAAAATTAACAAACAAAAAGAGATCCCAAATCCAAGAGATTTTTATCAATAGAATCCTGGTCAAAATAAGTGCCAAGCGGGAAGAGATTTTTATCAATAGAATCCTAGTAAGAGTAAGTGCCAAGTGGGAAGAGTATCAACACATGGAAAGATCTAAAAATGTGGAAATACTATAAAATAGAGAACATAGCAAAATTAACAATAAGTCAAATAACTGTACCTCCTTAGTACATGATTTTAGGGCTTTCTCTGGACCCACCATCATCGACATAAGTTTATGAACCTCCTGCCTCTGGGTCCTTTAGATTTCCCACATTATACTTGCTTTTTGTGAAGTCTTAGGTCTGGTTCATGCTCCAAGTCCCCCAAGATCTCCTCCCGCTCTGCTCTCCTCGTGCTCTCCTCTCCTCGGGCTCCTCCTCCTCCTTCTCCTCCTGCCCTTTTCTGTTCTCTAGCTCCTCCCCTCTTTCCTGTCCTCTGGCTCCTCCCATTGTACAACATTGTATCTAGTTGCTTTATTTGTATCCTGTTTACACAAGAGTTGAGACAGGATGCTTATAGTGAGTATCACAATGCAATATCCAGATTGAAACCAGAGAGTTGGGGGTGGGGAAATCAGCATTTGAATTAACAAGGGTAAGGCATATACAAGGGCAAGGCATGTCTCTGATCCTATTGTTGTTTCTGCTATAGTTATTATCACTGTGAACTTCTCAGAGAACCCCCGTGAAGAGATAAAGAACAGGCAAGAGGGCAGCCTCCAGACTTGCTATCTCAAATCAAACTCTGTGGATTAGTCGCATAGATAGACAGGCTCTCAAGACTAACCCCTCTTGACCTGACTGAGTCCTGTTTGATCTAAATCTGAATTTTAATAGATCTTAGTGGTGACCCATGCACGAAACTTGAACTTTATTCTGTAGCTGTGATGAAATTAACAGTGATAACCTCAAAGGCAGAGTGAGGTTGGTGAGAAAGTGGTACACGGGAGTCTCGTTGTTGTACTTGGTTATAGATCATCAAATACTGTGGAAGTTTCAAAGAAGTAAAAATCCAGAACCAAACCAAAACAAAACAAGCAAACAGGCAAGCAAGCAAGCAAGCAAGCAAGCAAACAAACAAACAAAAAAACCTTTGCTGGAAATATGGCTCAGTGGTTAGGAGTACTGACCTTGCAGAAAAAGGAGTTCAGCTTCCAGCACCCACGTCAGGTGGCTCATGGCCACCTCTATGTCCAGGTCCAGGGGATATGCTGTCTTCTTCTGGCTTCCACTCACTCTTCCACTCCCACATACCTAATGCAGACATGCATATATATGTATATGTATTATGTATAATATATTATGTATGTACAACACGTATATTATTAAAATAAAATAAATATTTTAAAAGGTCCTCAATACATAAGGAAAAAAAAACATGCTCTGGTGCTAGATGCATTGCTTTTCTCAATATAAGAATTTAACAGCAAAATGAGGCAATGGTTACAAAATAATATATCTCCATAGTTGGTATTTCTTCCTGTCTCTTTCATTTTCTGTATATTTTTATTCATGTTGATATGATATTTATTTTCAGCACATGAATTAGCTACAGTATACACGAATAAATATTAAATAACATGATCTATTAATACATTCATACTCACTTCTTCATATGTAAAATAGATTGGTTATATATTGACAATAACTTAAGTGGTTTTGTAATTTTAATTTTCTGATTACAACATGCTTTTACCTTCTACAGGCAAATTAAAGAAATACGATTTTTATCGGTAACATTACCTTTTAAAGTGCTAGCATTGAAGAGATGTGCATGCTAAACGTTGGTGATGAAAGTGGGAACTCTCAAAGTACAGTACTGCTGGGAGAACTAAGAACCCCAGATACTATGAAATCCTGTTTAGTGGTGTCTAGAAATCCCACCAAAGACTTACTCTGGAAACACAAATAAGAATCCACACAGGATGCTTCCCCTTTGCTAGATGTTTCAAATAGCAAAACTAAGGGAGGATGATAGAAATGGGGCTAGCAGCTACCATCCCAGAAGAATGAGTGGGTGGTAAGGAGGGCACAAGATGGGGACTTCAGAAGGGCAACAAATATTTTATTTCCTACCTTGGATTGTCAGGAGATAGAATTCACTATAATAGCTTAATAACATTCTACTTATCATGGTTCAGGGTTGTTTCATTTCTACAGTGCTGAAAAACTGCACTTGTTTTCACTGTGATCTGTATCAGCCCAAGCTATAGCTCTGGATTAGGCATGGGATTACGAAGGGGAATAGTGGGCCTTCAACGGCCTCACTGTGGGGCTCAGGAGGAGAGATGATTTAATGATCTGGACTCTGGGTGTTTCCAGCCAACGGTAGTTCTGTCGAGTTGCCACCCAGTCACAAGCTGAGGAAGGTCTGCAGTGCTTCACCTTATAAAAATGTTAGAAACTGGAAAGCATCAATCGCTGTTACCATTTTCATGTACATCCTCCTCAATAGCTTGTTTCTTTTTTGTTCCAAGTCACTATAGTGCCTACCTGTTAAATAAAAAAAAGAAAAAAAAAGAAAAAAAAAACTTGTAAAGACATTGTAATTCCTTTGCAGAGACAAATGCTGTTAAACTTTACTGTTTATTTGCTGTCAATAAAGTTTAGTGTTTATTTTATTTGTTTTAAAGTGAGGTCTTGTTAAGTGCACTCTTTAAAAAACAGTTGTGCCCCTCTTCCTTCTTGCTTGCTTTCCCTTTCTAATTTCTTCCCTAATGTTAAATTCATCCAAACAATGAAAGTAAAATGAAACTGTTTAGCTCACTGTCCTCACAATACTGCCACCTTTTGCTACTGGGGAACATATTTAAGATGCAAAGTAAAGATGCTGTGCTTTGATAGGCACGCCGTGATTATTCTGACCAGAGCCTCCTTTTGGAGTGCCATACTCTAAAAGTAGTCTGCTAGCTGCGGACAAAGGTCAGGCATCATCTGTGGTTATTTAAAGCCATGAGCCTCATCCTCCTTCCACCCTGAGCTATTCTGAGGTGGAGAGATAGGCTGAAAAATTAACACTTGAAGACTCGTTGAAATTATGTCAACCAGCCGCTCTAAACTGGACCATCTGTGCTTCCTAAGGGACATTCACAGTGTCTGCAATTGTAGCTGCCATGGTTTTGCCAGCAAGGGTGCTGTATGCTATGGGCATCTAGTGAGTGAAGGGAGCTGCTCAAATGTCTACAGTATTTGATAATTCTCCCACAGCAAAGGGTCTTCAAGTCTGATACACCAATGGTGCTGACATTGACATATGACATTGTAAACATGAGCTAGGAATTGTGTGTGGTGTGATATGGCAACGAGTATGTAGATTGGACCTCCAAATAAGTATGAAACTGATAAATGTCCTTCATTTTCAGATTCCTTGATGGAAGTATGAAACGATGATAAATGTCCTTCATCTTCAGATTCCTCGATGGAAGGAGAGAGTAGATTAGTTTATTCTACAATGCTTCATAACACAAAAGTCAACTTCATTAAAATAGATGAGTGACTATATCATAATTAGTCAAAATTAGTCTAAAAAATTAAGTAAGGCAGGCTTGTGATAAAACAGTAAGTTCATGACCCTAGAGCTGTCTGGAGTCACATTACCCTGGCTGACACTATCCACACAAACTCCTTCTGAGGTCAGCTGTAAGAAACTGGAATAGCCAGCTAGCCAGTGTGTCCTGAACAAGAACATCAAGAGAAAAGTGATGGGTGGTAATGGTTCTCACTGTCAAGAATCCTGATTGTTGTTCTGGCACAGTGGACTCCCAGAGGACCTTGTACAAATCACACCGGGCTCTATAATTACTTATCATTGGTAAAACACAGAGGATGGAAGAAAATTAGCATTTTTGCTGATGTTAATGTTTTTTTTTTTTTAGGTGCTCCACAGCTCTACTTATCCCTAAGCATACCTCAGTGAAGTGGATGTTGGTGTCTTTTTGTTACACACAAGTTAAGTGACAATTACCACCCAGCAAGCAGTGGGGGAGACTATGTGCTAACTCTCCTGATAACCTTCACTTTGCACTTTTCTCTACAACCTGTTTTCCCAAACTATCCATATCTATCTATCTATCTATCTATCTATCTATCTATCTATCTATCTATCTATCTTATATATATTTTGTCCTGCCAACGAGACATGCAGAGGTAAGAAAGAAGAAGCAGAAATTGAGGGAATGGCCAACCAATGACTGGCCCAGCCTGAGACCTATGCCATGAGAAAGAGCCCACCCCTGACATTATTGTGTGGTATTTCCAGACAGGCACCTAACTGTCATCTGAGAGGCTTCACCCAGCAACTGATGGAAACAGATGCAGAGATCCCCAACCAAACATTAGGTGGAGCTTGGAGAATTTAATGGAAGAGGAGATGAAGGTTTGAAGGAGCCAGAGAGGTCAAGGACACCACAAGAAAACATACAGAATCAGCTAACCTGGGCCGATAGGGGCCCACAGAGATGGAAATATCAAAAAGAGAGCACACTTGGGATAGACTGGGACCCTCTGCATGAATGTAACAGTGGCACAGCTGTCTTCCTGTGGGATTCCTAACAGCAAGCTGTATCTGACTCTATTGTCCGCCTTGGGATCCTTTCCCCAATGTGGGCTGCCTTGCTTAGCCACAATAGGAGAAGAGAAGACACACCTCGTCCTACTACAACTTGATATGCTAAGGCAAATTGATATCCATGGGAAGTCTTTCTTTTCCTGAGCCTTTTCTGAGGAGAAAGAGAGAATAAGAGGATGGCAGGGAGGTGAGGTAAGAGGGAGGGACCAGGAGGAGAAAAGGGAGAGAAAACTATGGTAGGCAAGTAGGATAACTTAATTAACAAAAAACAACAAATTCATTTTTTTCTAGATTTCTTCAGTTAGCCCATAGAGCCTAGCTGAAGCAGTAGACATTTTATAAATACTGTCATTGCTTTCATTTTATATTTATGATAACAATGAATGCTCCCTTGGAATATGAGAAATGGCTGCATAGAAATTAAATGAAGTCATGACTAGCAAGCACTCTTTGGAATAAGAACCTCTTTTCTTTTGTGGCTGTAACAAGAAAGGCTTAGAACCTGACACCCTAAACTTAGGGACAGAAATTGGATTTAGCCAGGGGTGATTGCCACATTTACCATGCAGAAATGTTGCCTTCCCTCTGGTGTCTGAAGCTGCTAATACTGACACTGAGCTGACAGCCTGCACCAACAACTGTGTCCTTCTCTTTTGGTTACCAAGCTTTTGAAAAGGAATCCCAGGGATATATAAACATCAGGGAATCAGATCCCAGTTGTGGTGGTGAATAAGTTAGTGCTAGTAGCGCATTTTATGTAAACATTTATAGGGCAGACACTCACACTGAGTGAGTGAGGCAGCCCCGAATATGACTTTAGACTTTCTTGGGATCCTTTAGCACCTTTTCCCAGCAGAAAGATCACCTGCAAGCTTAACGCTTAGCACCCACCTCTTGGGAAGCCTGGGTAGTTCTTCTTAAAGGACAAATGCTTTTTAGGAGCAAACGAGTCAGAATACATTAACATACATGGCCCTCTGGACTCTGAACAATTGTTATACTCTTTTCCCCATAAATGGAACCAAACATCATTAGTCCTGTTTAACTCAGACTTTCAACTCTAGCCCATAATTTTTCTTTACATCTTCTGCCTTACTGGTAAGAGTCATCTAAGCTGTTGTCAGGGGATTTAGGCTTAGAAGTCTTTATCTTTCAGTCAGCCCTTGTCCAGGTAGGAGCTGAGTTGGGTTACCTGGGGCCAGTTTTTAATCTCAAGGGGTCTGGAGTCAGACTGTAAACATCAAAGTTGTGATAAGGTGGGAAGGTGAAAATACATAGAAAACTTATCTTAAAAGATACCAAACCCTTGCTGAGTGATCCTTCCAGCTCATGACTCCATATATGAAGGCAAAACAGCTCTGAGTTGCTCCCACCCTCCAGGTAGCTACTACTCTGATAATCCTACTGCTAGAAAAACATGTTAGGTTTAGATTCATGTTGTTGGGATTTGAGGTTTATGCCAGACAGTTATTAACTATAGTCAGGCCCTGCCTTAATATTTATAAAGCTATGCCAAGTGTGCATAGAGGTCAGAACGCCATGTTCTAAAAGGTTAAAGATTATATCAAGCTTTAAAATGATTAGATGATTAGGTAAAATATGTTCTAGTATCCAGGTGTCACCTTCATAACCACAAAGCCAGACTGTATAAAGTACTGCTTTTTAGATAACATACAATCTGAAAAAGTATCAAGAAGGGTTGCATTTAACCATCATTGTCTCTAGCTGCATGCCTTGCAAATATAGTGGTAAAATGAAAATAAGTGACAAAATGAAGAAATGTATACTAACTAATCATTTTATGCCCATTCTTTTAAATTTTCTTGACATACTTCAGCCAAAGTGGTAAACATTCTTTTATAATTAATATTTTTACAAGTAATTTGGTTTTTATCCAGAGTAACAATGTAGACTAAAAATATATTTTAAAATATCCATATTTTTGATGATATTTTTATCTAGAAAGCAAATTATAGCAACTTGATAAGTCAAAGATTCTTACATATTGTTTCAAAAGGTTACATTTTTCTGTTTTCAAAATTGTAGTAACAATTCAGATTAACAACGAGACTCAGCATTTAAAACAATTACTTAAATAAACATTTTAAGTTACAATTTATATTTTTACATACTTTTTACCAAGCTCCAGCTTTCAGTTATTTAATAAGGAGAGCAAGAATCAGAAGGTAGAATGCTAAAGGGATCCAGAAGTGATGTGAGTTGCTTCATTTTGCAGATTGATCTTCAGGGACCATATTGCAAACTGCATTGATTCCTAACTACCAAGGAACAAGGAATTGGAAGCAAAACAGAAACAAGGAGTGATATACTCTAGAGGAAAGATGCTTTGTTAAGCTGAAAACCTACTGCTTTCATGCCACCTGAGAGGTTTTGATCAGTTTGTCATGAGCAAACCTGAGCAGTTCCTTAGCACAACTCCAACCCGTCTTCCAAAGCCTACCTTGTCGTTATTACTTTCAGCACAAGTTCGGGAAGTTACGGAAGGGCCTCTGAAAGGATGCAAACCTAGTGTGATGGAGGCCTGTTTCTTTGGCTTAATCGGTGTTGATAAGTATAGACAGAGCACATATTTAGTTTGTGGTCTCATGGTGCCAGACTTTTTGCTTTATTTTCTTGTGGCATTTCTGTCTGCGGGATTTTGCAAATCAGGGGACTGGAGGCAGAGTCCCCTCTTGGATGAATGCCTGGGCAGAGCTGGGCACATTATTTGGGCAAATTGCCTAAGCATTTATCCTCTCTCTGGATGATGAAAAAATAACTCTTTCCTTCTTTCCTTAACTTTTCTTTCTTTCTTTCCTTCCTTTCTTCCTTCCTTCCTTCCTTCCTTC
>REGO01000141.1:2223286-2272280 GCA_010120015.1 Rhombomys opimus | reverse complement strand
CTTTCTTTCTTCCTTCCTTCCTTCCTTCCTTTCTTTCTTTCTTCCTTCCTTCCTTCCTTCCTTCCTTCCTTCCTTCCTTCCTTCCTTCCTTCCTTTCTTTTTTCTTTTTAGACAGGGTCTCATTGTCTCTTCAATGCTAGGATTAAAGGGATACACTGTCATGCTTCTTGACCTACCTACAGTGTTCTTAAGTGATTAAGACATTGACAGTATGTTGATTTTGACTTTCCAGAATATGTTGATAATTTTGATAGAACCTTGGTATTGAAGGACCAGATGATCGCAAAACTGGATTTTGTTGTTTTCATGAATTTCTTTTCTGTGTATCTGTGTTGATCAATGAATCAAACATTAATGAGTTGGCTAGATTGTTAAAAGTATCATCCAGGTAGGAGCTGTTACTAAGACTAATGACACAGGATATCTGAAAATATTTTTCCTTCATCCTTCCCTTATTGCTCTCCTAAAGCAGAACAACAACAACAACAAAATCTAATTTGTTTTTGGTAGATGAGTGCATAAAAATACATTCAATATTGAAATCCTGAAATCCAATGTAAGGCTCCACAGCTTCCATTCCAAACAGCTACTTCTATACCCTGTATAGAAGTCCATTGTGTTATATAGTCTTTGGGTCTCATTAATTCTGGTGTGTATCTGTTCTTCTCTTTAGTAATAAAGTCTAATTTTTTTTTAGCACATATGCATTGTGAAATAGAGATGGCATTTACATAGTCGGGTAAAGTCATATAAACAAATGACTGCTTTTCTATACACAAGACACTGTAGTCAGTTCTGCCTTACAATGGGGAAGACCAGTCACGAAGGAAGTCTTACCATATTATCTCTCTATGGTGCTTATTTTCTTCCCAATAATACTCAGAAGTCTCTGAGGATCTCTTTAGTACCAGGGTTTGAGCTAAAGTTTTACCTACTGTATCTCATTTAATGCTCATACTACCCAAGTTTTATCTATGTTAAAATAAGGAAGCAGAATGCAACAACCTTCCCAAGGTCATATAGTGAGTGAGGGAACTAGAGAAAAAAAAAGTTAGCCTAAATTATAAACCCACATTCTGAATTATCACTCTGCTTCTGCCACACAGATGTTGAAGAAAGCCATGAAGGTTTGTAGACAGATTCTCTGGGGCAGTGTCTCCTCAGTTTAGATTAGGGATACTGTGAGCTTGGGAGCAGGGGAACTATATACAGGATTAGAATTAGAGGACCAAAAGAAAGAAAGAAATTAACAAAGAAACAAAGAAATAAAGAAAGAAAACCTTTGACCCCAAATTTGACTGGGGATCTCCTCGGCTTGGTTTGCACCCTACTATCTGGAGCACAGAATGCTGATTCCAGAGTGTCTGGTTAGGGATACTCTGTAACTTTGATGCAAACAGAAACACCAGTGTGTTGTTTGGCCCATCTGTGTAATCAAAGCTGCCCAACCTATATGGATTTCTGCTAATTGGTTAGACAGAAACATACAGCTGGAATGGAATGCAGTAGAGCCGTCTGCTGTTGTGAGGATGGAACAGCCATGGTCATGCTCCAGGCTGCCTGTTAAACCAATGCCCTACTCTGTAAAGAGGCATAGAGTAGTGATCCGAGAAGAGCTAAGCTGCTTAGCATTTGCAGACATTCACAGTAATGTATCAGCTGTCAACACACCACACACACTGTAGAGGGGACTGTGACAACGTTGCTGACACATTATTGATTCATGGCGCAGGCTGTTTATCTGTGACAAGAAAACATCAGCTGATATTGACAAATCATCTGAAGATACTCACCTTCTTGTGCTCTATCAAGTTGAATGAAATATACAATAAAGTGACTGCTGGGAGTCAAGGTAGATCTATGGGAAAAGAATGTTCATAACACATTATTAGTCATCCCCATGAACACGCAGTCTCTACTAATAAAGGAGTAATTTTTTTCCCTCTTAGGCCAAAGACAGAAACCACTTATGTTAATAAAAAATTAAAAAAAAAAACAATGAGTGAATTTGCAGTGGAGGTTGATTATATCATTTTGTCTTATTTGGTGCTAGGCTTGCAGTGCTAGTCTGGAAGATTTTAGATTAAGGTGATGGAGATATGCTTTTAGTGTTAAAAAGCCACAATAAGGTAGAAGGTTGTTATGTAACCAGTGTTTTACAAGTATATTATAAGACTTTCTGATTGTTTTGTTTTGTTTTGAGACAGGGTCTCATGTAGCCTAGGCTACCCTTAAGCTTTCTATCTGTTGCTGAGGGAGATTTTGAGCTTGGGGCTCTCCCTGCCTCCACCTCTTGACTGTTGGGTTTATCTATGCCACCATGACTGAATTTATATGGTACCGGGGAGTGAACCCAGGGCTTTGCACATGCTAGGAAGGAACTCTATCAACTAAGTTAAATATCCATCCTCTCACCAGTTCCTATAATTAATCTATGGGATAACATTATACAACAATTTATAGATGGGAAAATGGAAGGGCTCACTAGCCAAAGAAATTAACTTGATTTTACTTCCCTAGTAAGAGTCAGAACTGGCATTCCAATACAGGAATTCTTTATCTAGAAGTCCTTCCCACCAGCTGTGCATACACACCTGACACAAATGAACCTTTCTTCAGCATTGCATGCTTCTGGTTGAGTTGGTAGCAGGCATGATCTGGCTACTATGAGATTCCTTACCTTCTACTCCACAGGTCTACTTGGCTGTCTGGTTGGTAGAATCCTAGGGACTCAGTGTTTAGTTTTTCCTGAGAGAGAGTTCTTAGGCTTCAGGAGCATCAGCAGCAATCACAATCATAGTCTTAAATGAGGAAAAACAGCAGAAGGAAGCTTTGTCACTGAAGCAAAGACTTGAAAGTGATAAGGTCTATTAAAAGGCCTTCTCATGAGTTAGTAATGCAAGTCAAGAAACAGAGCTCTCCTTATGTGATTGAGTCCCCTGTTACGGATTGATTGAACTCGCACATTTGCCAATTTAACTGAAAATAACTCCAATTGTTATTACATGACTGTCCACAGAGTCCAATTTCAATCTGCGCCATCTCTTTGTTTATAGCCACTATCTTCTGGAATACTGCAGGGAGTGCTTGTTCTCCTCAATAGGTCTAATAGATGGGGGAAGATAATTTTGCTGAATTATAGGAATTCTTTTCTCTAACTTGTCTCGATGTCTCAGTATCTCAGTGGGCTCAGTTGCCTGCTGTTATTTTGTGCAGAATATTTTTTGTCTTTCCTGAAAATCGATTCTTTTTTTCCCCCTTCAATACTAAGCCTGTGAACATTTTAGGTGTTGTCTATTTCTGCAGTGGGATCATTTTATGTTTGAGAAAGTGTGGCCTTACAATAAGGACTTCCTTTGATTCCAGAGATAGAATTAGAGAGAATAAGGTACAAGATGAAGGGCCTGTCAATTCATGCCATAGAAGAATCTGCTTTAATGAGACATTGAATTGAGAATGAGTACATTAGAAAATGAAGTAGCTGAAGTGACCCAAGAGCTATTCCTCCATCTGACTTAGATACTTATTTACAGTGGCATTGACTTCTACCTGATTATTGGTGTGGTGGTCATCAAGTGATGTGTTGCCATTTTGCAATCAGATTTTGATTTCCAGAAATAATGACATGGTCATTCAGAGTTGACACTGAGTCCATGTTTTCTTAGGATATCCACTTATCAGATATTCAGTATAGTGCTTGAAATATGATTCTTCTTTAGTGCAGAACATGTGAATGTGTGAACATGGCAAAGGGATGTTGTTATTCACACAAGGATGGGTGGTGAACTGATGGATGGGCGGGTGCATAGAAGAACTACAGGAAGCATTAATTTCTCTTTAACGGAGGTGTGAAATCAGCACACATTATTAGGTCAAAATGATGCTGTGTATATGAACGCAAACATCTATTTCAGGTGTTCAGCCTTAAAAGCAAGGTTGAACTAAGGAAATGGTAATCGCACAATAGTACAATAAATAATGGACTAGTCTCCTAAACAAGCTCTTCTATAAGTTGATTTAGGTCATGGTCCCTATCACAGCAACCCAAAATGTCACTAAGGCAAATGCTATCTACATTTCAATGGTCAAAAATTATCAGAAATTATTATCTTATACAAAGCTAAGACAGGTACTTTCATTCAGGAATCTCATAGTCCACTGAACTGAATGTGATTAGTTTTATATGTGAAAAAATTTTTACATTATTAGCCATACATAATGTATCTACAGTATCTATTGTGTTTTTATTTCATCACTAATATACCCTTTCTTTCACATTTTTCTGGATATAGACTCTTCTAAGTTATTTTTTAAAATCCCAGATTAGATATTTACATGTGAGAAAAAAAAAACAAACAAACAACGCTACAACATTGCAGTGAAATGGTTTTCATTTTCCCCACAGTTTATTTCATAATAGTTTCCTCCTAAATCTTTATGAGAATTTTATTATCTGGCCAATAGAATGTTTGCATAATTATTAGCGTACATTCTGTTATTATAGTATGCATTATTTTCACTAGTACGACTAATGTAACCCGAACGGTTAGCCAAAGTGGAATATATTAGAGGATTAAGAGAGTTCTGAAAAGCAGAGAAAGCATGATGGTGTTTGCACAGATCATCTTCCCATGTGTTTATTATTGTATTGCTCGTTGTCTGACTACCCTCATTTAGGAGGATCTTAAGCTAAAGATTGTCTCTACAGTACTGAATGTTGGAGTTAAAAAGAAAAAGAAAAAAGTATATAGCAGTGCACTGAGCGCTTGGGAATTTACCGATTATCCTCTTCTGAGCCTCCTGCTCCCGCTGTTCCAAAGTGTCAACAGGCAGGGTCCGATGCCCAGTGGCGCAAACGTGGGCTTCTCGGGATGTTCTCCCAGCAAAGCGGGAGGCAGGCAGAGGGATCCACCGTCCGGCAGAGAAAAAATGCCAGCCGTGGGACCTAGAGAGGCTGTGCCAGCTCTGCAGGGCCTGGGGATATGGCGATTGTACACAGAGGGTTCCCCAGGGCCCAGAGTCGGCCCTGTTCCAGTCCTGGTGATGAGTCTCCTGTTTATCACTTCTGTATTTATGTTGCGCATTTGGGGCAAGTACAGGTATTCGTAGACTTGGCTACGTCCATCTGTCATCTGAAGAAGGAAAACAACAGCAGCAGCAACATGTTTGGACCAAAAGTGTAGCGATTTTCTGCTTATGTGTATTATTTTATAGAGAACAAGAATTGACTTTGAGAAATTTTTTTTTCCTATGGCTAATAAGCTTTGGAATTGCTTTAAAAAAAAAAAAAGAGTATCTGACATGAACCAAGGCTTATAATAGCTTGTTGTTTTTCAAATAAGATAGCCTATCTGATGGTCAAGTCTTTCATGAACAAAGCTAGTAAGTATCGTTCCGGATACATCCAGAAGAATAGAAAGGATATTGCGTCTGTAGCCTAAGATACTGGATCTGACTCAAGTCACTTCTGTGAATCATTGCTTATCAACACCCATTAAGCTTTGCAATGCTCACGGACTCCTGTAATGCCCAAGCATGAGCCAGACATTAGACATGTAGACATATGATCTTTAGTCATGCTCCAGAGTCAAGAAGCTTGAATCATAAAAATAGAATCATGTATACTAATGTTTCTGTGCGCATACATCGCCAATCATGTCTTTTTAGGAGCATTTGACATGTGACTTGCCAATGGCACCTAATTTCTATGTATTTTTATTTTAGGTCATAATTTACCACTATTTTGCTCTTATCTGTAGGTTTGTTGAAAATACCAGGAAGCAAGTTACCTGTGGAAGAAAGTGCTACAATACCTTTTAGGTTTTCTTTTTATAGGCATGATAGGAGAACTCAAACAAAGAAGCCCTAAAATTGTCTTAGATACCTGATAGTGAATTGTTCTGGAATATATGTATATATGTTCATATTCTATTTCTTTATACATACACATATAAACACATGCAACATAAATTATTTATTATATATGATGTATATATGTATATATAGAGAGAACAAGAGAGAATGTGTGTCCACACCAACATCCTTGCTCTTTCTAATTATATTTTTCTGCTTATAATCTAATTGGAATATGGAATCTCTGTGTATACTAGGGCAGGTGTACTTTATTCTATAGTAGGGAGATACATAGAACAATAAATTCAAGGAAACATGAGGGAAAGATAGATGAGTCATATCTGAGTCATTGTGAAACATGGGGATGAGTTAGAGCCTATAGGAACCTAGGGACACACAGCTATTAGAGTGGAATCGGCATTGGCTCATATGGAAGTCTTTGAAACATTGCTCAAGTTTTGTTAGTATAGGCTTAATAGAGTTTCAGTGAAGTATGTAGTTGTAGGTCTGGAGTTGCTCTGGGACACCAGTCAGCAGTAATACTTGGACTAAGGAAAAAGGTGAATTCTTTGCATCTCTCTCAACCTAAAAGTGCTGAAAGTAAAATGGCCTATGTTCAAGTTATAATTAGTATTTTTTTGTATTTTTTTATTTTTATTTTTATTAATTACAGTCTATTCATTTTGTATCTCCTCTGTAGCTCCCTCCCTCCACCCCTCCCAATCTCACACTCCCTCCTCCTTCTCCACCCATGGCCCTCCCAAAGTCCACTGATAGGGGAGGTCTTCCTTCTGATCCTAGCTATCAGATTTCATCAGGCGTGGCTGCATTGTCTTCCTCTGTGGCCTGGTAAGACTTCTCCCCCCTCAGGGGGAAGTGATCAAAGAGCAGGCCAATGAGTTCATGTCAGAGACAGTCCCTGTTCTCATTACTATAGGACACACTTGAACACTGAACTGCCATGGGCTACGTCTGAGCAGGGGTTATAGGTTATCTCCATGAATGGTCCTTGGTTGGTGTATCAGTCTCAGAAAAGACCCCTGTGCCCAGATTTTTTGGTTATGTTGCTCTCCTTGTGGAGCTCCTTCCTCTTCAGGTCTTATCTCCCCCTTCTTTCATAAAATTCCGTGCACTGTCTCCAAAGTTTGGCTATAAGTCTCAGCATCTGCCTTGATACCCTGCAGGGTAGAGCCTTTCAGAGGCTCTTTGTGATAGGCTCCTGCCTTGTTCCCTGTTTTCTCCCTCTTCTGGTGCAGCCTTATTTCTAATAGCCAGAGGCTGGAAACAACCCAGATGCCCCTCAGTGGAGGAATAGATACAGAAATTGTGGTACATCTACACAATGGAATATTACTCAGCAATAAAAACAAGGAAATCATGAAATTTGCAAGCAAATGGTGGGAACTGGAAAAGATCATCCTGAATGAAATATCCCAGAAGCAGAAAGACACATCTGGTCTATACTCACTTCTAATTGGATATTAGACATATGATATAGGATAAACTTACTAAAATCTGTATATCCAAGGAAGCTAAGATAACTAGTATTTTTTTTTTGAAATTGACTCTAGCTGGAGCCACAGATAAATGTACTTTTATAAATGTTGTTCCAAGGTGACTGAATTGGGACAATGTGAAACAACAGTTTTTTGTTTTGTTTTGTGTGTGACTGTAGGGAAATTTCTTAAACTAAAACATTCCTAGCCCCTTGTTTTATATTCTACAGGAAAGGAAGGCCGTAATAGTACTTGTGCTATGGTGCTACTTCAAGGATTAAATGATGTGTAAAGCATTTTCATATTGTTTTATGCATGCTACAATTCAACAGTCTTTTTCTTTTCACATCTATATGTTCACTTGTCGGTGGCTGTATTTGCCTCCTATGACTGCTTTATCAATCTATGTTTATCTTGCCCTTGAGATATTTTTTGAGGTTGTGTCAACCTTAATTAGGGAAACATTCAGAGACAGTATATTTTGCCTTCTAAGGCTGTTTTAGAGAAGGTTGACCCACCTGTTCAAAAGGGGATTGTTCCCATTGAAATGATAATTGTGTCTCCCACAATCTAGTAGTTTCTAGAGGATGAAACACGTTGATTAACCTGCAGCTTTAGAGACCTGGAGATAATCACATTCTAGTCTCTGTATTCAGGGACCTTGCAAAAACCAGTGCCTGCTTGAATGGTGTGATCAGCTCAGTGCCTCCCAGTGTCACAGTCTCTCCACACAAGGTGACTGCTTTTTCTCTCTGGGGTATGTTCATGCTGCTAATAGTGCAATCCTTGCAATGTTAAATATGAAGAGAGTTTCACTCACAGTGACTGTGGCTGCTCTTGATATTCAGGCTGTAGGTAGACCAGAAGATGAGACTTCTCGGGAGTGGATTTGGCTCATATTTGTAACATAATTTCCTGCTTTGACAGTTGAACTTCCCTGTTACCACAGGTAGCATCCCCATGAATCCAAAGCTATTGCTATACCCTGCCTGTCCACAGATCAGGACTCTAGGGCAGGTGGTGGCTCTCCATGGGTTAGATCAGCTAATGCAATGCTCTCTGATTCAGGATTCATCTGAATGAAAAGCAAAGGTACATTGCTAGAAACTTGTCTCTCATTGTAGAAACTGAATGCTGAGGAGCCAACATTTGCAGTGAGGTGAAAGTGCACAGGGATTCTGTGTAGAGTTTTGGCTCTTCAGTTTGTCAGGGATGGTGCAGTATGTAAGTGAATGAATAGTCAGGGTATCTTCAAACTGGTATTTTGTACATTCATTCCATTCATAATTTTTGAATTATATATCACAGCCAGAATAGAGAGTGTACTGGACTATTCCCTTCTGGCTTCATTAGTGGTTCACCTCTTTGAAATCTTTCTATCGTATATCGTACCTGTCAAATTCCAGACATGTCCCTACTTATCCAATATAAATTTGTATAAACTCACACTTGGTATTTCTCTTTTTTTCTTTCTCTCTGTCTCTCTCTCACTCACACACACACACACATGTACATGCATACACACATGAATGCTTATAGGTTTGTATAATTTCTAAATTTACATTTATAAGGTTGCATAGCTGTGATCATAATAAATGGAAAAACAATGCAACGGAAGGAAGGGTTATTTTGGTTCCGTTTCAGAGATTTCAGTCCTTAGTCATTCAGCCATACGCCCTCAGAGAGAGAGCACCAGAGCAGTGGGGTCTTTTTAAAGTCGTGGCAGATAAGAAGTGAGGGTGGGGGATGACAAGGACTTGGAAACAGATATAACCTTTAGTGACATGTCCTCAGTAACATTCTTCCTCCAGAAAGGCTGCCCCTGTTAAAATTTTCAGACGCTCTCAAGGTAGTACAACTAGGGGAGGCCTAAACACTCAACACTCAACAATGTGCTGAGCCAGCGAAAGATAGTTCAGAGTTAAGTCATAACTTTAAACCTTTACTATATTTTTTGCAAGAACTATTGTCAAAAAGTATATTGCAAAGATGTCAGCAGTGTCCTAACCTAATATTTTTTGTAGCACTTATAGTTCCATAGTTCAACCCTAAGGCAATGGGCGTCAGTGTGAGTGATCTAGAGATCAACTGTATTGTACTGTACAATACTGAAAAGACTATCGCCCTAGAGTTCAATGGCATTATATCTTATAGTGCTGTATTGGCTACAGCTCCACGCATCACAGTAGCAGCTATGTACAAATAATGTGTTGGATGCATGTTAAGAATAAGTAACTACCATAATCAAGTCAGTTTCATTCAAGACATGTGTTTATGGTTCAACATATATTAGTTGAGAAATGAAATTTACCACATAAATGGGCTAAAGGATAGAAAGTACATCATTATTTTAATATATGAAAAATGGTTTTGAGTAATCCAACTTCCCTTCATGAAATAAGCAATGGAGAAACCAGGGTAAAAGGAACATACTTCAAATGACGAAGGCTGTAAATCTATAGACAGCATTACTCAGTGATAAAAACTGAAAGCATTTCCACTAAAATCATGAGCAAGACAAGTGTTCCACTTTCTATATTATACTATGTAGATCAGGCTAGTCTCAGACTCTGAGATCCATCTTCCTCTACCTCCTACGTGTTGGAATTAGAGATGTGTTCTATGTCTAGCTCTCCATTCTTATTTAACATAGTGCTTGAAATGCTACCTAGAGGAATAAGACATGGGAGGGAGATCAAAGGGAGACAAACACACAAAAATAAAATCAAACATTTGGATGTATGATTCTATATACAAGGGACCCTAAAGAATCTGCAAGAGGCATCTCTTAGAGCTCATAAACACATCCATCAATGCGAGAGCACAGAACTAACATAAAAGTCAGTAGCCTTCCTGTAAACAAATGACAAACATGCTAACAAAGAAATCAGAACAGCCCCACTCACAGTGGCATCAAAGCTTTTTCACGAATAAACCTAAGGAAGCGAAAGACCTCTACAATGAAACCTGTAAAACATCAAAGAGAAAGACCACAGAAGATATTTGGAAGAGAGAGAAATAGTCCATGCTCATAGACCAGAAAAAGAATCGGTGTTGTGAAAATCGCTGTCCTAGCAAAAGAAATCAACAAATTCAGTTCAATCCTAATCTAAATTCCGACACCATACCTCACAGAAATAAGAAAAGGAATATTAAAACCTTTATAGAATCACAAAAGAATCCCAAGCAATCCTGTGCGATCTGCTAGTGTAGCAGAAAAACCTCCATAGTTGATTTCAAGTTAAACTAAACAGTTTTTGTGATAAAGGAGGTGTAGTGCTGCTACTGGATCAATGGAACAGAAAAGAGAACCAGGAACAAACCCGCATAGTTATAACTATCTGATTTTTTTAAACAAAGATCCAAAAACAAAACAAAACAACAAATGTCAAACGAAAGCAGATTGTAGAAAAGACAACATCTTCCACAAATGGTGCTGAGGCAACTAGATATTCACATGTAGAACAAAGTTAAACTATTATTTGTTATCCTGTATGAAAAGTCAAATCCAGATGGTTCAAAAGCGTTAAGGCGAGAAGATTCTAAAATGAATAGAGGAGAAATACGGGAACATCTTCAAAATATTGGTATAAGCAATCTCTTCCTAAATAGGACTCCAGTTGCTTTGAAAATAGCACCAGCAAGTGACAAATGTGACTTTGTGAAATTAAAAATCTTCTGTACAACAAAGGAAACAATCAAGTGTGGAGACAGTCTATATGTGTAAGAAATCTGTGGTAGTTAGACACCTGAAAGAGGGTTAGCATCTAGAACATACACAGAACCTAAAACAAAACAAAACAAAACAAATCAAAACAAAAACAAGAAACAAAAACTTCAAGCATCAAGAAACCTGAATAGATGGTCCTCAAAAGATGAGCTACAGATGACTGATACAATTACGATAAATTCAGTATCATTAAGGATCACAGAAATACAAATGAGCACTACACTTAGGCTCTATCTCAAGCTTGTCAGAAGGGAAGTCCCTAAGGATGAAACTGTGCCTTCTGCAGAAAAATGGCACAAAGATCATCATATTAAACAAATTGAGTCTGTTGCAGAAAGACACGTGCAGCCTGTTTTTTGTTTGTGAGTCAGAGACTTTATGCATCTATAAAATCATATGGTATGGATGATATGAAAGTGCAAGTGAAACTGTCTGGGAATTATGGAGGGGGCAGGAAGAGGAGGATCGAGGGAATATACGCTCAGTGTGTGCTATACACATGAAAGAGAATTGTCACATATAGCCTAATATAAAGATTTTAAAAGGGACAAAAACAATTTATTATCTTATAATCATTGACCACTGGCTCCTTTTCAGTAAATAGCTTATCTACACAAACTTTTAGAGTAGTGCTAACTTGTCTATATTGCTCTGCCATTGTGAATGAACCCGTTAAATAACACCCTAAAGTGCTTAAAGCTGTTACTATTGAATGGTCCTTGGTTGCAGTATCAGTCTCAGAAAAGACCCCTAACCCCAGATTTTTTGGTTCTGTTACTCTCCTTGTGGAGCTCCTGTTTTCTCCATGTCCTACTATCTCCCCATCTTTCATAAGATTCCCTGCACTCTGCCCAAAGTTTGGCCATGAGCCTCAGCATCTGCTGCAATACCCTGCTAGGTAGTCTGCCTTCTGTGGCAGGCTCCTGTCTTGTTCCTTGATGAAGGAAGGAAAGAGGGAGGATTGAGAGGAGACAAGAGTGGGGCTACAGCTAGGATACAAAGTGAATAAATTGTAAAAAATAAAAAAACTATATAAAAAGAAATAAAGAGTTTCCAAAAAAATAAAGTGCATAAAAAATTCAAAAAACTGTTACTATTACATGCACATTGAGACAACAAACAAACTAAAGTTTCAAATTCTGAGTGGAGGCATTGATAAAGTAAAACTATAATGAACACTTTATTAAAAAACACAATGTGAATGATAATTGTGCTCCTTATTTGCTTCTACTAGGAACAAGTACTTTTTGTGCCAGATATGGTTCTAATTAAGAGTCCTAAAGCAGCATCTGCATTTACTTACAGCCAGCTTCCCATTGTTTACTATTCAACATTAGTGCACATTCTGATTATATGCACCAAAGGAGTAAAGATGTTGAAGTGAAGGTAGATGTATTTATCCGATCCTCAACATGTGGGTGAGAAATAGAAAAAGCTCCATCAATCCATTAGATGGCTCTGGAACCAGATGCACACAGAACGACAAGTAACTGAACATTTAAAAACATCTGGCTAATTGACAGAGTCTTCATTTAAGCATGGGGAATGTTAATAGTGCATTGATTCAATGAAAACAGAAGTACTTTCAAAATTTGTGTTTGGGAAATCAGATTAAAGTTTCTTAAAATATTTATATATAATAAAACATGATATTATTAAATTAACTAATCATAGGAACTCCATGTGCTTACAGGTTTTTTTGTTATTTAAAATTCAAGTCTTACTAAGAGAATGATATTCACTCAAAGAGAATTAGTGACTAAATAACTATTATATTACCATCAATACATAAAGTACAAAATGTTCACAGTTTTACTTTCTAACTCTTCCTCCACCCTATCACTTAGAATTCATAGATGTTCCTTTACTCAGTAACGATCTGAGAGTCATCTTTAATGCCTTTCTTTTTCTGATTCTTGTTGTCAGTGTCTATCACTATTCTTTCTTGATGAAGTTTCATTTCATATATTACAGCTTTTTTTCTTAAAGAAAGTGTTTAAACTCTTCTTAGTTATAAAACTAGCATACACTTTCTTGGAAATAAATTCAAATCAATAAAAAGTATTAAATGTAAAGACTGAATATTGTATTGTTATGACTATAATTTATGTCATTTCCTAATTTTTGTTATCAGCATGCAATGTATTTTACTTATTTTTATCCATTGATATTTTTTACCCATTATCTGTTATCAGTGGAGCAATATTTGCTAGTATTTATAGAACAGCTATTATGAACCAGCAGGAGCTTAAGTGTTTTATATAAATTTTCTTATGCAATGTCTGCATATATAAGCTATTATCTCTTTCAATGTGCTGTTGTCTTAGATTGGGTTTTATTGCTGAGAGGAGACAATGTGACCAGAGCAACTCTTATAAAGGAAAGCATTTAACTGGGGCTGGCTTACAGCTTCAGAAGTTGAGTTCATATTGACATGGCGGAAAACATAGCAGCAGACAGGCAGACATGGTGCTGAGTTGCTGAGAGTTCTACGTCTTGATCCGCAGGTAGCAGAAGGAGACGAAATTCCACACTGGGCATAGTCTGAACACATATAGGATGGCAAAGCCCACCTCCACAGTGACACACTTCCTCCTATCAGTCCACATGTCCTCAAACAAAGCCACACCTTCTAAAAGTGCCATGTCTTATGGACTAAACATTCAAACACACAAGTTTATGGGTGCCGTTACTATTCAAACCACCACAACTATGGATCTAATAAGTGCTTGAATCAGAATTTTGATGTCACCTATTTTAACATCATATTTGTAAAATTTTCCATTCCATATTAGAAGTGCTGCTTATAGTTTTTGAAATGAAACTAAGAACACAGGATTTTGCAAATTTCTTTTTTAACTTAAAATAGAGGTGCTTATTGTTAGTGAAGTTTCTCGCTTTTATAAATGTTCAAAGATGAGCTATCTCTTATTTAAAATAACCCCTACTAGGAGGCATTTAGTGATATTTTTCTTTTAAAATACATATTTTATTGAATATATTTGGATAAAATTCCTCAGGATTAAAATGTAAGGGCTCTGAGCACTAGACTCTTTTCAGTCTTTTCTCACTCCTTCCTGATTTTTCATTGCAGAGTATGGGCTGCTGCTGCCAGGCCTCTGCTCTGGGCTTCCTTTGACTTGCTGAATAAAGCACAAATGCCTTGTCTTTTCTGGTTTTCAATATTCCACACCCTTTCAGCCCAAGCCTGTCTCACTCCGTTCTCTTTGCTCGATCAGAGCGGTGGTATTAATTGTCTCATGTGCCTTAGCCTGAGACTACTTTCTCACATTTTCAAATATGAATTTTCCTGTTTCAAAAATCTAGCTCAATTATTCCTCCTTTCAAAAATTCTTTTCAGCTAGCAGGCCCATCTCCACAGCTACGGCTTCTCAAAGCGTTTGCTCCGTCTCTCTGTTTGTACAGTGATCAGGTTGCATTTTGCATTCGAGGAGATCTCTAATACACGCTTGATTATCCTTTGAAAATTCTGAAATTAAAAATAAAGAAAGGCTTGTGGACAAGCTCCATGTCTACTCCATCACGTGTCCCCTCTGGCTTTTCCTGTTGGCTTGCTAATTAAGTAGGAGTGTTAAAAATGAATTTGCATTTAAAGATGTCTTGTGGACAGCCACAGTTACCTGCAAAGGTAATTCTGAATAATTTTAATGCCTTCTGACATGGAATAACTATGCTTTTCATTGTGCCCCTTCCTTCTTATCCCAGAAGACCAATCTTAATTGTGAAGTAAAGTGATTTTTATTATTTTTGTATAGAGCAAAGTTTATAGCTTCCAGTTGTGAGATAATGGTCAATTTTCATAGAGAAATTATGCCTGCTCCTCTTTGAGCAAAATCTGTTCAAGGAACATTCTGAATTTAATCATCGAACATTAGTGAAGAATCAGCTTAGAAAAAAAATCACTCTGAATAACACAGCCCTGTAGACTTTTACTCTACCGTACAGGAACCAGGCCTTGGGGGGTGGGGGGGCACACAGGAAAACTGTCCATTAAGGACAGTAGATCTGCCATGCCTTCTGCAACATCCGTTAGAAGTAGACAAACTGACATGCAGCCCAGACAACACAGAGCAGCTTTCATACCAGCTTCCACCATCTACTATGCTTATGTCAAGGAGAATGTGGAAAATAAATGAAGGAACACGTAGAAGCCTGCTCTCTGAGGTTCTTTTTTTTTAAATTTTATTTTTCTTTTTAGTTACATTTTGTTAACTCTGTGTCCCAGCTGTATCCTGCTCCCTCATTCCCTCCCCAACCCCACACTCTCTGAGGTTCTTTTACGGTAGACACAAGTCATCAACCATAACGACCTTTTGTGGCGATATACTTTTCCTCCATACCAATGCTTTCTGTTTCCCATGAACACACCCATCTCTTCTTGCCTAAAATAAGAACCAACCATTTTTGCACTTTGCAGAGTAGACTCAATATTCTAGCTTGTCATTTGCATTCAGACAGGTCCTATAGATGATTCTGAGAAAGATAATCTTCCTTAGTGAAATCAGAATAAAAGATGCCTTTCAAGTACTCACAGATTGGACTAATGAACGTGGAAGGCATACTTTACCAGAGACAAGTTAAACATTATATATGAAACGGCTAACAATAAAATGAGAAGTTAGAGAAATAGACATGGAAAGAAACTTCTATTGGAATGAAGCAATAGTGGAACTCACAGTGTGACAGTGTTTTATTTGGGTTTCAGTGTTAATCTGTTTTTCAATGGTGTGAAAAAATGTCTAGCATAGACAACTTAAATGGAAGGAATGCCAATTGTGGCTTGTATTTTCATATATTTCAATGCATCTTCACTTGATGCCATCACTGTGTTTCTGAGATAGGCAGAACATCTGGGTGCTAGTATAGTTATCTTAAGCCAGGAATCAGAGAGACCAGAGGAATGAGGGACCAAGGTAAGACTCCAGGGACTTACAGCCTCCCATAGCCCACCCAACTATGTATTTATCAATTGATCAATCCTCTGATCAACACAGAGTTCTCATTATCTAATTATCTCTCAAATCCCATCATCTGGAAACCTATCTTTATCAGTTATAGTTTTCTAAAGGAATTGAGCCAAAATAATGAACATATATGTTGAAAGTTCAATTAATTTGATTTGATATGATGTGGGCCATTGGAGGCATTTCTGGCAAGAGGCCATGATGTGACTGCAGACACAGTAGGGCAGAGGGTGTGTGGCCTGATGTTGGGGAGCATGTCCAAGACCAAAAAACCAATAGCAGGCTTGGGGATGGTGTGGAGGAACCTGATTGGTCACCCAAAGCTATATAACGTTCTCTCTATTCAGGGAATAAACCCGTCTGCATCTGCTTGCCCTTGGATTGGATCCACATGACTCGTGGTGTCTGAGGACCAAAAGGGCATGTAGCCAAACAAAAGTCAGTTGTTTACTGGAGGGGCTGAGAACTTGGTAGCTGCTCAGACCATAAAACTGAATGCCTCGGTTGTCCAGTCTACTGTGGAAGTCCCAGGGAACTGCCTGTCTTACATCACACTAAAAGGCTGAAGAAGTTGTGCTCTCACATGAACAAATAATGGTGGCCTCAGTAATGGGCAAGACACACTGCACTCACCACCAGAAATTGAAGGCAGGCACGCCATTAGCAATACATTCCTTTTTTTTTTTTTTTTTCTTTGCAGGTCTTAGGCTATTCCATACTAGGAACTTTCACCAAGTAAAATCTGGGCAAATCTTCCAATACTTCCAAATTATCCCCAATATGAAGTCTTTCTGCTCCAAGCACTTTATACCATAAGGGGCACTCAGTAAGGTTTGCTAATGCTTGAGTTTGAATTTAGCATTAGACAAATTTATGATATTTTGGCTGAAGAGATGGGCATAAATCTAGTTATTCAGCCTGTCTTAATAGGTAACCATGTTCATACTTTTTTTTTTAAGTTGCTCATGAATCCCCAAATTTCATAAGCCTGCACTGTGTTAACAATCTCTTCTGGCCAGGATGATTTATATAGCCTGTCCATTGTCATTTGATCAACACAATCTGTCCTTTTCTACACTTACTAATTAATAAACTTATAGGTGTTAGACAAGGGAGTTTCTATGTCATTGGCATCCATAAGGGTGATATAGACATAGGTCAGATTCACCTTCACTAGAAATACTTGTTCAAGGATAGGAAGGAGTCTCCAGGGAAAGCATTTAACCTTGCTGTGTCCAAGTCTCCTCAGCTATGAAATGGAAATACTCAGATGTGTCCAGACATTCTTCTAGGGATGTATGAAATAATGGATGTGGACCCTCAAGTTATTACAGATATTCCTTAGTCTTCACAGATGGCTGATGTTGCTCTCACTTTCTGGCTATAGTAGTTTCTCTTACCCCATCTTTGTGTCTTATCTTCATGTATCTTACATTTTTTTTTCTCACATGGAAAGCATCAGTTTTCAGTGATATCCTCTCATATCTTTACTTTCTTATCATCTGCACAAATATGTGTCAGACTGTATAAATAGAAAACAATCTCTCTCCCCCTCTCATTTTTTCCTGTTCTTTTCACATTTATTAACAAGCTTCAGAGTCAGGCACATGGCAGGGAAGACAGTAATTAACAGGAACAAAGCCTAATATGGCATAGATTAAATTTTTAAATAAAATATCAATTTAAAATAGTGTTAGTGTCCTGGAGAGATGTATCAGTAATTAAAGCATTTGGCACACAAGCATGTAGATGGGAGTCAAGATTTCCAGAACCTAAGTAAATGCAGGGTGGACAAAGCAGCTGGATATAATCCCAGCCTCAGAGGATGGAAACAATGACTACCAGAGAGGACAAGCCTTGTTTGTTAGCCAGCTCTGGGTTTAATTTAGAGAGTCTGCCTCATTGAATAAGGTGAAAGGGCAATTGGAGATGATCCCTGATATAAAGTTTAGACTTCCATTGCACACAAGCTTTGCATGGCACCACTTTACATACCTACATTCAAATATCCAAACATACACATGCAAACTACATCATACATACACATGAAAATAAAACGAACCATCTTTGAGATATACACAAACTTCACAGATAGCACTGAGTTCTCAGGTGCACATCTTTCAATTTCCCCTAATGCTATCATATTTTGTTAGCTAAGAAAACGTCTGTGATACGATGATGTTGTCCACCGCACCCCATTCTTCATTCACATTTCCTCGTTTCCCCACTACTGGCCAGCTTTTTCTTCTAGGCTCATTCCCAAGAGCCTGTGTGTATTTTATTGTCATATTGCTGTCTCCTCTGGTCTGTGACATTTTCTCAGCCATTGTTATTAAGTTTTAAGAGCGAGTGGCAAGATGGACTGTGGAATCTTCTTCAGTCTTCTTCCTCTGATGTTTCTTATTAGATTGGATGAGGAGACTTCATGTAGGTCATAGAAGCAACATGCCTTTATCATTGTATCATCTTAGAGTCCATATTTTGAGTGTGTAAAAAGAACTCCTAGGCTATTATTTTTTACTGATGTGTGTGTGTGTGTGTGTGTGTGTGTGTGAGAGAGAGAGAGAGAGAGAGAGAGAGAGAGAGAGAGAGAGAGATATTCATGTTCCATGGTGTGCCTGTAGAGGTCAAAGGACAATTTGTGAGGATCAATTCTATCCTTCTATCATGGAAGTTCCAGAAATTGAACTTGGGTCCAGCAATGAATTCTTTGGGATGAACAGGAGCCCACTCTCACCCAGAATAAATGATAAGTCTCGGCCAGTTGTGGTGAAATAGAAGATGGTGGCTCCGTTTATTTTATTTTATTTTATTTTATTTTATTTTATTTTATTTTATTTTATTTTATTTTATTTTATTTTATGTAGCACAGGGACTTATAAACCTTGGGCAGTGTAGGGGTTTTGAAGGTGAATGTATTTGATTCAACCCTGCTAGGGGCACTGGGGATACATGATTTACATGCCCTATTATAAGAAGGGGAACACAGTACTTAATTATCCTATGGGCAGGGAAAGAACTCCAGGTATGGTTTAAGGTCATTGGTTGAAAGCCAAGGCACCAAGACATCTTATTATCATAAGGAAGGCGTTTCCAGGAATCCCCAGGTGCTTACTGAATGGTGTCTTATCAGGAAAGAGTGGGGCTGGTAATCTCCCTGAGGGCTATGTGAAGCTCCTTAGAATATCTGTGGTTCTCCAGATCTGGTGGAGAAGGAACCCGGCCAAGAAAGTGAGTGAGCCTGCCATATTATACTGAGTTCAGAGGCTATCTGGAAATGCCAGACTTTGACCTTAATAGCAGAGTCCCACATTAAACATGTTATCCAAAGCATCAGCAGCCTCAGTACCCAGGATCTAGTTAAGATAGGCAGAGTATAAAGTGCAGCCTGCTGAATAGGTGAAGCCTGAGATACAGTGATCTAGAATAGTTTGCTAATGAAGTGGATCCATATAGCAATCATCTGTAAAGCATACTGTTAGCTTGGTGTGGTGGTGCATGCCTGTAATCCTAGCACTCAGGGAGGCAGAGGCAAGAGAATCGCTGTGAGTTCAGGTGTATAAAGTGAGTTCAGGATAGTCAAGGCTACACAGGGAAACCCTGTCTTAATTAAATACATGATATCTATGTATTTAATTACATATATTTGATATATATATATATATATTTATCTACACACACATATATATGTGTGTATAGTATATATATATATATATATACATATATATATATATATATATATATACTAATGTTTGGGTCTATCATCAGAAATTATAATTTAGTTTATGCTAATATAACTAGGGCAGTGGAGGGAGGAAGGGAGAGACAGAGACGGACAGAGAGACACACACAGAGAGAGAACATGTATGCTCATGTATATGGTTTGAAGTTAACAGTAAATGTCTTCTTTAATTGTTCTCTACTTTATTTACTGAGCTGGAGTTTCTCACTGAAAATGGAGTTTGCAGACGCCAGGTCGTCTATTCAGACAGCTTGCTGCAGGGATCTTTTGTCTTTGCCTCCCAATGCTGGGACTAATGCCCAGACATTAGATGGGTTCTTTCGATCTGAACTTCCTTTACAGGGCAAGTACAAAGAACTCTTCACAGCCCACAAATGATTTTATTCAACTTATCAATATGGGAAAAGCATCAGAATTACTAGTCCATAGCACTTGTTCTCAACCTTTGCTGGACAATAGAGTTATTTAAGCTGTTGATTCCTATGTCCTTAACCACCCTCCAAAAAGTTTAGAAGACAAAAAAGTAGAATGGGGAGGATTTAAATGTGATCAAAGTATTTTATAGGCATGCATTTAAATACTACAAGAAGACTCATTATTTAATACAGTTAACGTATGCTAACAAAATGTTTAACAGAGTCATGTAAGTTTGGAGAGATACTCCCCTCCCCCCTTTTTGTAGTTTCTTATGTAATAGTAATTTGCTGGCAGTATTTGATAACCTTTCCCTATAGGCCCCAGGAGGCCATATGTGGAAGCCATTTTCTTGAAAGGGAAATAGAAGTCTTGACGACATTAAGGGACCTGCCAGGGCGAATGTGACTGGCGAGGACGTGTAGATTGCTGCTCTAACTAAAAGCTGCTGTTCACTTCCCATTTTCAAGATGAATCACACAATAATGTGCAGGGCTGAGTATTATCATTTCTCATAGAAGGCTTTTATTACTTGTTTGACTCCACTGTGTAGCCTGAATTCTGTGACATTTGCAAATTTCAAAAACACCAAATTATCAATACATTTCAGGTTGTGTGTTGGAAGCCAGGTATTAATCACTGCATTGTATAACTCTGTCACCTTCACACAGACACATTTTGAGAGCCCGGCAGGAGACTTCTTCCTGCTTCAGAGCGCTACCAGTGCAGCCCTGAGACTGTGGCTTCTGTGTTGCCTGAAGTCACTTGGCGAATAAGCAGCCTTTTCTCAGGTCTCTGCAATCAGCCTGTATTCTCCGTAAAAACACCAGTTTCAGCTCTTATTTTTAGAGTCTTCTAATCCAGTCTGATGAATGTTTTCCTCCTAAGGGCTTGTCAGGAGCAGGGGTGATTGATAAACTGTACCAACGGAAAGAGAAAAATGTTCTTTCTAATATCTGCCATTGTGACAGATTACATAAATAATGTTCTAACGCTAATCAGTACTAAATGGATTTTGTGTTTTAAATGCTCTCCGCAGTCATCCAGGTATGAATCACCTTTCTTTATCAAAGCTGTTATGAGAGCTGCCTTGACTTGCATAGTCTGGCAAATAAACAGGGGAAGCTAAATAGTGGTAGGTCTGTGTACATGCTTTATCAGGGCATTGTATTTTTGGCAAGCACATAAATCATCACTTCATGTAAAAAGACCTGCCATTGAGAAATGAAGGGACAATCCTTGGTCATCAGCACAGCTGCCTGGGGAGATGTCACAGTCTCAATGTCAGACAGCGGAGGCTTCATCTCTTCATGTCTAGCTCCCCTAGATTTCAGGACACAATTCTTTGGAACAGTGTTTTCTTCTTTTCAACTTTTTATTTATTTATTTGCTTTTTTGGGAATTTCACATCTTGCACCCTGATCACAGTCACTCCCCAGTCCTTCCATGTCCATCCCCCTACCTTTGTAGGCACCCCCCCAAATTAAAATAATTAAAATGAAAACTGAAGTAAAAAAAAAATTTAGGTCCAGTTTATGTTACTATATATTCACTGGGGCATGATCAAACTCTCAGTGGCCTGTCCCTTGAATAGATCTGAATCCTCCCTCTGCCTCTCCTTTCCAGAAGCCATCCATTGTGGAGAGGTACATTTCAGCATCCTTATCACACATTTTTTAAGAGTTCTCTTTGATGGTTCCCTGTCTAGGTTGTTTTTATTGAGGGTCCAGGTGGTGTTGGTGGGATAGGGATTGCCACAGAAGCTTTCCGTGTCTCTCTTTCTGAGCTGTGCATTAGCTGTCATTGATGTAACTACAAAATTAGCTTTGTTGCTCTTTAAAGAGAGCATGGACCATGGACTTCATGTGGTTTCTGGTGATAGCACAGGTCATAACCATGGTCCCTGGCTGCCAAAGGACCTGGGACCACACAAGGCCCTGAGAAGCAGCCTGGACCACGGACATCCATATAGCCTTCAGTGATGACATGGGCCATAAACATCAACCTAGACTGCACTAGGACCTCATACCCAGACATGGCTTCCAGTACCACCCTTAGGCATCAACATGGCTTTAAGTGATGGTGCTGACAACAGACTACCTGCACTGCCTTGGTTGGAAACATGTGCCACAGATATCAATAAGCCCCATCCCACAGTCATATCAGGACAACTGACCCACTCAAAACCTTCAGTGGCAGCATCGACCATAGGCCTCAACATGGCCTCTAGTGGCCATACATGCCACTCAGATCCAGATGGCTCCCAGGCAGCAAAGATCAAGGATGTTACCAAGGCATCAGGGAGTGGCACAAACCACATATGTTCTCGTGGATCTCAGGCTTTGTGGAGGTCTAGGAAACAGCATGGAGGACGGATACCAACATGGCCTCGAGTGGCATCACAGACCATGGTGGTCCATTGAGGAGGTTCAAGCCAGGAAGTGAACTGTCCCTCATCTCACATCTCCATAATTGCCTCAATCCAGGGCCACATGTTCAGGAGTTGACTCTGCATCTGACTGCATAAAGTCCAGGCTACTCCACACCATCCCACCAACCTTGGGCAATGATAGCATGTTGATCTTACACCTCTTTCTCATCTGTAGGTACTATCATGTCTCCAGTTCCACCTCTCTACATAGTGCAAGTACTACTCCATTTTTCTATCGCCCTTACCTCTTCATTACATTTTGTTCATTGTAGTGGTGCCCACTGCACTCATGAATAGGTGAGAGCAGCCTAGGTCTGGAAAGGTGTTTTCTGAAGTGTGTCATCAGGGTGATTTCTGGTGGTGCAAGAGTGAATGTTTTGAGCTGGCATTGGTAGCATTTATATACTTCTTTGCATTGCTTGGTGATGGAGCTCACTCTTTAATTTGCTTATGTCAAGAGGGTCAAAAGACGGGAGGGGGAGTGGAAGGGAAGCAAAAGGGGAGGGAAGATGGAGAGAAGAGGGAGTGTCTAGTGTTAGCAAGTGAAAAATAAATGCAAAGATAAAAGAGTGGAGTTGGGCTCTGGGGTGCCAACACATGCAGAGATTTACAGATGTGATGGTTGTATGTACCCATAAGCACACACCCAAGAGCTCCTTCTGATCTTTCTTCTCTTGATCAGGGATCTACCAGTCTTGGTATGGAACTCCAGCTGGGAACATCTAGTCCTGTCCAGTGTACTCTCCCTTACAGAGAAAAAAACAAACTTTGAGAGATGAATGGAGAAGCACGCAACAACAAAGAAAGTCTCAGAGATCAGAAAGTTAACAGTAAGACTAGACCACGTCATTCTGAGAAAAACTGGAAGTCCGTGATTTTGTGGCCTTTGTATGCTAAAGCCATGTGACACAGAAGCCATGATTATATTTGAGGAAGCTTTACTTTGAGAATCAGGAAACAAAGATAAAGTCCCCAGGTGTGTCTTTATTGCTCTCTGACCTGAGACAGGTTAATTTGCTTCTAAGACCCACTTTCCTCATCCATAAAACATGGCAGTGAGGTTTTAAATGCAAGGCTCATGGCTGTTTTGTCAAGGATTAAGTTAAGCAGCATTATCTGTTTACACTTCACACATTTTTAAAGCTACTAGTAATCATGACAGATGAATTTGGCTCTCTACTTATAATAATGCTATTGAGTCTTGCTTTTTGAATAATTTATTTAATTTAAAATAATTTTACATAAAATAAAGGTCAACATTTTTGTAGCATGAGTTGATGCTTTGGATGCTTTCAAGTCACTTATTCCATGCCAGCCCCATTCTCTGTATGTTACAAACATTAACTCATTTGATCCATAAAAAAAACAAAACAAAATAGTTTTTCCTTTTGCTAGGCACTAAAATCTTAAGTGTTAAGTTGGGCAGAGTGCAGGGAATCTTATGAAAGAAGGGGAAGATAGAAAGACCTGGAGGGGACAGGAGCTCCAGAAAGAGAGCAACAGAACCAAAATATCTTGGCCCAGGAGTCTTTTCCGAGATTGATACTCAAGCCAAGGATCATGCATGGAGATAATCTAGAAGCCCTGCTCAGATGTAGTCAGGGCAACTCAGTCTCCAAGTGGGTTTCCTTGTAAGAGAACAGGGACTGTCTCTGACATGAACTCAGTGGCTGGCTCTTGGATCATCTTCCCCTGAGGGATGAGCAGCCAGTCCTAATGAGACCTCATAGGCTAGGGTCGGATGGAAGAGGAGGATGACCTCCCCTATCAGTGGACTTGGAGAGGGGCATGGGAAGAGATGAGGGAGGAAGGGTGAGATTGGGAGGGAATGAGGGATGGTGCTACAGCTGGGATACAAAGTGAATAAACTATAATTAATATAAAAATTAAAATAAAAAAATAATCAAAATATGAGGATTATTATGGAAAAAAGGAGAGGATGCTTTTAATTTTACTTCAAATCATGATATTTGTTTCTTATCTAAAACTTGGTCTACTACATGAAATGGCTGCCAGAAATTGATATTGTAAGTGGCTAAAAGGAAGAATTTGTGGCCTATATCACAAACGGCAGGAGCTTGCTGATGGCTGTCCTTGTTATAATATGTAAGTTTGCTGGTTAGATTGATTTCACCTTTCCAGTCAATCACAGCCAAATTCAAGAGGACCCACATAAATTTAGACTTTTTTAAATTTTATTTAATTTTATTAATTACATTTTATTCACTTTGTATCTGCCCATAAGCCCCTCCCTCCTCCCCTCCCAGCCCCACCCTCCCCTCCCCCTTCTCCATAAATGCCCCTCCCCAAGTCCACTGATAGGGGAGGTCTCACTCTCCTTCCTTCTGATTTTAGTCTATCAGATCACATCAGGAGTGGCTACATTGTCATCTTCTGTGGCCTGGTAAGGCTGCTCCCCCCTCAGGGAGTGATCAAAGAGCAGACAAATCAGATTGTGTCAGAGGCAGTCCCTCTTCCCATTACTATGTAACCCTCTTGGACACTAAACTGCCATGGGCTACATCTGTGCAGGGGTTCTAGGTTATCTCTATGCCTGGTACTTGGTTGGAGTATGAGTCTCTGGGAAGACTCCTGTGTTCAAATTTTCTGGTTCTGTTACTCTCCTTGTGGGGTTCCTGTCCTCTCCAGATCTTACTATTTCCCACTTCTTACATAAGATTCCATGCACTCTGCCCAACCATAAGTTGGCCATAATTCTCAGTGTCTGCTTTGATAGTCTGCAGGGCAGAGCCTTCAGAGGCCCTCTGTGGCAGGTTTCTAGGTTGTTTCCTGTTTTCTTCTTCTTCTGATGTCACTTAAAGAAATGTTCAACCTCATTAGCCATTAGGGAAATGCAAATCAAAACGACCCTGAGATTTCACCTTACACCCACCAGAATGGCCAAGATGAAAAACTCAAGTGACAACACATGCTGGAGAGGTTGTGGAGAAAGGGGAACCCTCCTCCACTGCTGGTGGGAATGTAAACTTGTACAACCACTCTGGAAAGCAATCTGGCCCTTTCTCAGACAACTAGGAATAGCACTTCCTCAAGATCCAGCCATACCACTTCTAGACATATATCCAAAAGAGGTTCAAGTACACAATAAGGACATTAGCTCAACCATGCTTGTAGCAGCTTTATTTGTAATAGCCAGAAGCTGGAAACAGCCCAGATGCCCCTCAACTGAAGAATGGATGCAGAAATTTTGGTACATCTACACAATGGAGTATGATTCTGCAATGAAAAAAATGGAAATCATGAAATTTGCAAGTAAATGGTGGGACCTGGAAAGGATCATCCTGAGTGAGCTGTCCCAGAAGCAGAAAAACACACACGGTATATACTCACTCATATAGACATATAACATAGGCTAAACCTACTAAAATCTGTACATCTAAATTTAGAATTTTTAATCAATAACTATTTTGATTTTTAAGTCTAAATGTGTCCCAAGGAATATTTAAAGTGTATTTTTGCTAAAATTCATTTACTGAACATTCAAATTTTAAATTTAGCTGGGCCCCCTGTATTTTCTGGCAACTCTCTAGGTTGACTTCAGAATAATGTCCAAGCTTCTTGGTTGTTTTGGAGTTTGTCACGTGCTTATTTCTCCAGCCTCTTTTTAGACTATTGCCCACATAGACTTTTGTTCTAGCCTGGCCAGTATGTTTCAGTGTCCCTGGATGTACAGGATTTCTGACTTGAAGATCTTTTCATGTTCTGTTTGTAACATCGTTTCCCTGTATATTCAAATCAGCTAGCTGTCACCCAATCAAAATAAAATTGAACTGGATTAAAGACCACTCTGTCTTGCTCATCTCAACTTTTTTATTACACCAGGTAGAGACTGTTCACTTGTTCATCTCCTTCTGGACTGGGCTACATGTTAGTATTTAAACCAGTCTTTGTTAAATTAACTGTCCTCAAAACATAATTATGGAGAAATTATGATCTTTCACAATGTAGTATTAATTTAGGTAACAACAAACTGACAAAATATAGCTGATAAAATAGTAGTTGCATTTTACATATTTTCTTCATGTTAGATCCATTTTCAAAATTTAAATTGATATTATTAAAGAAAAAGTTTAACTTTTTTTTTTCAAATAAAAAACATGGTTAAACATGTTTAGGATAAACATGGTTAGATAATTTCCAAAGCAGCTTGTGTGCGGTTTAAGCAGTGATGAATCAAACTTTGTTTTAGTAATCTTAAATCATTGTAACCTCATTGCTTATTTATATTTTTTTCACATAATTTCTACATCAAGATATGTTTCTTAGCTCATTTTCTGTCTGCTTCTTATCAACTTCTCCAGAGTCTGAATATATGGGACAATAATAATCACCATTAAAGAACTGGGCTGTACAGTGGCCACTGCTGAGCTGGCCTAAGCAGTTTTTTGGGGGAAGTTAGACTGATCTCCAGGCAATCATAAGTATGGCCATTTTTTTTCTATTTTTTTTAATTTTTTTTACCAAAGACATTTCAGTAGTAACTTGGAATGGTTCATGTGTCTCTGGCACCATTATCATATGGCTCACTGACCACAAACTTGCCAAATTGTTCTGCTTCATCAAGGTCAAGTTTCCTTCAAATCAGCATTTTCTGCTGAGTGTCACCCAGTGTCATCATTGTGGCAAATGCTACCTGTGCTTTTCTTGAAGGTGATGTTCCTCTCAGTAAAATATGGGATTTTCAGTCAAAGGCCCTGAAAAGTTTCTGGTTTTGTTCCAGAATCTCACTTATCTTTCTTTTAAAACAAGTGATGCTCTCTGCTTCTGGAGGAATGTTGCCTTGATTTCTAAATCACTTTGAAAATACAACAGCTAACTTCATTTGAATGTGTTGCTTTTTTTTTAATCCCTTCCTCACATCCAGATGAAACAAAGACAGGAAGAAGCAATGGAGAGTTAGAATGAGGCAGCTGAGATCAATAGAGAGATTAAACAATCAAAGCAACCAGAAGATAGATGAACATTAGGAAACTAAATCTTCACCTGGCTTGGTTTAAGAATAATTATCATATGATGTATTCTTACTAGTAAATTTAATTAAGTAGATCTCCTCAGTTCTAATTGTTAGCTCAAGTAAGGTCAAATGAATTTTATAAGAGGTTGAAGAGCCAGTGATGGGAGTGCACCCACAATTTCCCTATGTCTCAACTTTCAATGAAGTGGTAGTGTACATATATTTTTCTTGTGGCCTTAACTTATTAGAAACATGTCTAGAACTTTAGTATCATATCCCACAACTGGGACAATATAGGTGCCTAATAAGTTTATAATAATTTGTTTCCATTAATAAAAATTTACAATAGAATAGATATCTAAAGACAGCAGAAGTGAATGTTTGTACTTCATAATCTCTGCCAGTGAGGAGGATAGTCAGAAACCTGTGTAATACACATGAATTCTTGGAAGTCTCTGTTTCCCTGTGGCCCCTTGGAAGCTTGAGTAGATAAATATCTTGAGGGATACTCCAAGCCTGCTTGTAGCACAGCGAATGAAAAGTTCTGAACTGTGTGTTTTTGGTTGGTTTGGTTGGTTTGGTTATTTTGTGTGTGTGTGTGTGTGTATGTTTTTTTGTGCATGATAGGATATTTTAGCTGGCAAAATGGATATATATCTCTCAATGTATTTATATTAGCAGTTATCTATAGTAAGCTCTATATCAACAAGGGTTTATACAACTTGTATATATGTGCACAACCAAAAGAACTGCGCTGAGGAAGAGTCACAGGTACTTAAAAAAAAATCAAAGTGATGGGATATTATATGCACAGAAGTTGTATTTATTTGTGTTCTTAAAATGTCGCTTATTACAGCTGTCATTTTCTGTACACAGAGGAAGAGCGTTATCTGCAGGTGCTGGTCTAGACCTTGACTCTTCTTTTCTTTTGCTCCTCATTGGACAAGGCACATGTTTAAGATCTTCACTTTAATGTGGGTCCAAGATGAATAGTCACAATGCAGGAATGGACTATGCATAGCTGTTTTCTTATTGACATTTACCTCTCTCCTGGGCTGTAAAAAATGTGAAGAATAGGCATAGCTCACTGCAGATACAGAAGTAGGCTCCTCAGGCAGCTATGGGACTGGTGCTGGCTCTGAAATAAAAGAAAAGATTAACTACAACTTGCAAAAAGCTGTAAGCTGCAGATGGATTCATAATCAACAGACTCATTTATACAGTCTTGTTTTGCATTAGAAATACCTGATGTTGTATTGTTGATAAAATATTTACAGACCTTCAAATTTTCTTTTGAGAGGATGAGCTGAAAATTGAATGAACAGCGTAAGGTCTTCATTAGGTCTTTGTCTTGTTCCAGATTTCTGTAAATTTGTTTGGGTTTACTTTATGTCTGTTTTGCATTTTTTTCTCTTTATGATAAGTGAATCAACTCATTAATTAATATTTCCCCATTCAGTGAAAGAGAGATAGCAAAGGATTTTTGAGAGATAGCATAGCTGGGATTGAACCTCACAGCTGGTATAAACAGTGCATTTGTCTCCTCCATCGTTATTTTTCTATTCATCCCAAACCTCTTCGGAACAGATAATAAACCACTTCATGAGCAGATGTGCTACACATTCATCTCACACTATAATGATAATGAGGTGAATGTGTTCTGGAGTGTCTATGCAAGATGCACTAAGCCAGATTGGTATGAATAATACAGATTGGAAATGCTGGGCCCTATACTAAAGCCAACCCTAAAGTACTTAGCAAGGCTGTACTTGACAGAGTCCTGTGGTGTACAGAAACGCCCACATCTTGGGTTCAGGACTCCACGTGCAGCCATTGTCTCTACAGATGTAAACATCCTAAGTTGTCTAGGGCATAAAGATAAATTTCCTGCAGCTGGAAGCAGCATCTGACATTGCAAATGTTTCATATATCTTGGGGGATCTCTTTAGTCAGAGAATTCAAGATAAGCTGAAAAATAATATGTGCTTTTTAACATTTTTATTTATTTATTTTTTTAAAAAAGAAGGTCAATTTTCCTCCAAACCTGAAAATCATCTCATGGGTAATTATTAACTTGGACCCTTGTGCTCATATGATCTTCATTTATGAATAATGTATAGCTGTTCTTGACATAAGGATATCTGTACCTCTGTAGATCAAAGGCAAACAGCATTCCATAAAGTCAAACAGGATCAGGTGGCTTTGCTAACTTTGTCATTTCATATCACATTTGGCACATGGTAATAGCAATAAAACAATAACTCTGACAATTGAGTTTGTGTCCCACATATTCCACATCCGATGATTTTCCACAGTGACTTCTCTTTCTGCTTTTGCACCTATTTTGAAAATAGACAAGAGTATCAGTTCCCCTTATGGCTCTGCTGACTTGGAATGCTGCCTGTGAGTTCTAGGCTACAGGTGATTGGTGCCTCTTTGCTGCAGGAAGAAGCATCTAAATGATTTCATCCTGTTCCAGAAGTGGAAAGCCAGCAGGTTATACAGAGCGAATCCAGCCTTTAATGCTTGCATATGGCACTACTCGATAATTTAATTAACAACCCAAATTCTGTGAAGAACAGGTAATAGTTAATAGTTATTTCTTAAAAGAAAACATGGTTATAAATCGTCTTACCTATTGAAGCACAAATAGAAATTTTACAGTAGTGGGCCCATGCTCTACTCAAAAGTTTTAATGGATTTTTCGTGTTTCTCCACGAACAGCCCTGAGGAGTGTTTGAGGTGGTTTCTCTGTTACACAAACATGATTTTAGTTTCTGAACTGAAGAAAGTGGTTTAGGTTCACACATTATTGTTAAAGGCTATTGAGCTCCTCATATGTATTACTCCACCAACTTGCTCCAGTTCTTGGATTCCCTGTTTCTGAGAGTGACTATGTGTCACACACACGCAGGTCTTTATCCTATAGTTAACAGGCTAGTCTTCCAGAACTCCAGTTTCTCTGTCAATGTAACATTTTCTTGAATGTCATGTTTACTATCCTAACTCCTTCCTTTGGTTACTTTAACTCTCAATATGCAAAACTCCATCTCAGAATTCCTCCACAAGGCTTCACTCTTTCAGCCTTTCACTCTTGCATAAATTGTATTCTGATGTCATCTGGAATAGAGTCCCTTGCCACTTTAAATTACAGTTTAGTATCTACTTGTTTTTCTCCTGTGGCTTATGCTGGAAAGTTTGAGAGATGGACCCTGAGCCTTATTGGTCTTTATATCTGAAAATCCCAGGAGTGTTGATTTTCTCTGGCCTTGAGGTGTGCTCCTTATAGAAACCCATGACTTAATAAGGGTTGAAGAGGGGAAGTTTTGATCACCACTAACAATAAAGCAAACCTCATGGGTAATCTAAAGCCTTTTAGAATCCCCTTACACCCTTTTTTTTTCTCATTATCGGGGATTTGACAATTACTTTCTAGCTTGATAAAATGAATGTCCAGATATATTTAAAAACCTTTGTTTTACTAATTTTACTAGTCTTGATCATTGTTTTAGGATATGCTAGTTAATTTCCCTTATCTTTGCTACCTAAAATTTTTGTGACCCTGAAGCAGATGTGGTTTTTGTCAGATTCTGTGGAAATATTTTTGTGGTCTTCAAAGGCATGAAATTCTCTCTCTCTCTTTTTTTTTTTTTTAACAGAAATAGGCATGGCATAAAATGACTAGAGCTGGTTTCCATTATTATATAAAAGGACACAATACTCTGGCTACTGTTCTCTTTTATTTTAATTTATTAATTAACTAATTAATTTTAAGAGGCCACTTTCCTTGTTGTGTATGAGTGTGATTTGCTTGGTGAGTGGCATAGATAAAATAACTTTTTGTGATGAGCTTGAAAGTACATAGATAGAATAAGACATTTCCCAAGTTGTGATTAAGTTCCCTTTGTCACTGTCCGTCTTGTGACCTGCGCGGATTTCAGCGAATCCAGTTTTCAGCTCTTCAATCTGTTTTTAAAAATACTAATTTTTGTTGCTACTTCTTTTTTTCTCAGGGGAAAAAAATGTAAGGTGAGTATAAGACATAGGGTTCTAGGAGAGATGGGCCAAGAAAGTGACAAGGGCCATGAATGTTTCTTAAGTTACTGTTATTTACGCAGCAAGAAGGACCAGAAAATCTTTTGGCTTCTGTGGGTGTCTACTGAAGGCAGAGTTGACATCCCTTTCTTAGACTTGAGAAATGATGTTTATGATGAGGTTGATCCCCCATTTCTACTAAAAGAATATTTCAAGTGTACTTGAGAATAAGGTATGTTTAACTATTATTTGATGGACTGATTTGCACGTTGGGTGGGTCCAATTAATATACAGTGCAGTAGAGGCCAAATGTTTCTTATTGACTTCCCTAGTGTTTGCCTGCTCAACTTACTTGCATCCTTACAATCTCTATTTATTACCTGAAGTGTTTGAGTTCTTCAAAGACCAGCTTGGGTAGCACATGGAGTAGATAAGCTTTGATGTCCTGACCCAAATCACTGTATTTGGGAAACTATGTTCTATCTCATTGGTAAGACTCAATTTCATTCAAGAAGTGGTTGCTGGCTATTGACTTGTTATAGTTTGGATACTGATATCTGTGTTCATTGTGGAAATTCAGGCTCCTTTTCCCTTCATCTACATCCCATTATTGCACAGTCTACTAGTGTCAGGAATTATTAACAGTGATGGTTCAGGCACTCAGGTAGCTATATATAACTAGTATAAATCAACATTGCTGTAATGCCACAATAGTATTCAAGCTTTCCTTTGCCTACCTGGCCAACCACTGTGCAAAGTAACAGCTTTAAAACTATGTGGATGTTGCTGTATTATATATTTTTATATGAAACTATATTTGAATGCTTCAGAACTCTGGTAAATCAATGTCTTTCAAAAATGACTAGTCCTACTTCTTCAGATTCACTGGAGTATAGTAGAGAAAAATGTATAAATTTAAGGTGAACAATTAATATAATATTCAAAATAACTGTGAAATCATTACCATAATACACTAGAGGTATGTACCTCTCACCTCAGACAGTCATTCCTTCTCCCTTCCTTTCCCCCTCCTTCCTTTTTCCACCCTTCCATGTGATATCAGCACTTTTTTTAAAAAATTAAATTTATTTTTTTAAACTTACTCACGTTACACCCTGATTGTAGCACCATCCACTGTGTCCTCCTGGTCACACCTTACCTCCATCTCTACACTTATCACCCTCTGCTAATCCTCAGAGAAGGGGAGCCCTGCTCTTTTGCCAACTGACCCCAGCCTATCAAGTCTCATCAGGATTGCTTGTATCCTCTTTCTCTGTGGTCACAAGGGGCAAGTGATCCAAGAGCAGGCAACAGAGTCCATGTCAGAGATAGACCCTGCTTCCCTTATTAGGAACACCCACACAAAGACTGAGCTGCCTATCAACTACATCTGAGCAAGGACCTAGGTGCTCTCCATATATGTTCTTTCTTTGGTGTTTCTTGTGGAGCTCCTGTCCCCTCTGGGTCTTCTCTTTCCCTACTCTTCAGATCTACCTTCTTGGTAAATTCAAGTATCACAGTGGATAGTGCATCATTATTAATTATAGTCACCGTGGTATACTTTGAGCCCCACAACTGATTTATTCCTGAAAGCTTACACTTTTGATCACTTCTCATTTTCCCTACAACCCTGTTTTAGTAACTACACTTTTATTCCCTGCTTCTATATTAGATTTTTTTAACATTAGACATCTAAGAGAAATTTGTGTAGAATTTGCCATTCTGTATTAAAGTGTGCCCCCCTTAATTTAACATAGTTATCTTCCCTGTTTACCCTTGTTTTAAATTCCAAATTTTAATTCTCTTGGAGTCTTAATAATATCTCACTACATGTTCATGTATGTACGTGTATTACATTCTCATTGTCAATGGGCTGATGATCCTCGTCTGTAAATGGTCCTCTTTCTTCACAATCTTACCAGTCTTCATTAATGTTTGTTTTTCAGTGGCAGCAATCGTAATGAGCATCATATAAAATATTATGGCTTTTGTCATTCCCTTATGCTTGGTGCTGTTGAAAGCCTTTTCATGTACTTGGTAGATGATTGTACATTTCCTTTCAAGGCATGTTTATTTATATCATCCTCCTGCATTTTACCTCATTTCTGGCTCTCATGAATGCATTATTTTTGTTTCAGCTCATATTTTAGGCTTTAACCCTTTACCAAACTCATGATTTGAAAACATGATAATGTAGTGTAGTAATGCAATTACCACCACAATACAAACATGGAACAACTGTATTTCCTAAAGTTACCTCTCCCCGCGTCTCTAGGAAATCAATCTTTACCCCTTCTGCATCCCAGGGAATCCCATAACTGATCCTTATGTCAGTAAGTATCATTTTTTCTGTCTCCAATAAACAGAATTACACAGGCTTTAATATTGGTGGTTGTTTTAACAAAGCACAATGAATGCATTTCACGTCCCAGCCTCAAGTATCTTCTTATTTTATGGCAGTACTCTGTGGCATCCTGCAGTGATCTGTTTATTCCTGTACCATTCCATACCCATTTTGAGAATTCTTGATTATAAGGCCTTTTTTATAAAGCTTCCCTGAATAGTTGCATCTGGTTTATTCAGTTATATATTATCTTTTAGCTTAGGTAACTGCCTTAGATTTGGATTGCTGGATCATAGTAATCATATTTTACTTTTTATGAGAAATTATCAGGGCATTTTACAAAGACACTGTATTTTTTTTCCACTACAAGAATTAAAAAGTCTCTACTCCACATGCATTTACACAGGGGGTTCTATTAATCTGATGGTGAATGGGAGTACCTGTTCCTATCTCAGCATCTAAAATTCTGAATCCTCTGTTCTCCTCGACATTGGTAACCTGTGTCATCTCTCTTGCTCTTTTTCAGTGAGGTCAATGCTTTGTTAGTTTCTCTTTTTAACCAATGATTTTCCTGAGTTAAATTTAATATTTTTTCTGTTTATCCTATGATTTATCCTATTCATTCTGCTAGAAAAAAATGGTTAAGCTTGCCTATTTTCCCTTTAGCTTCTCAAAGTAGAAGCCCAGATCATTGATTTGATTGGTGCTTTTTTTAAAAACAATAAAAGAAAGCATTTGGTGATATGCATTCCCCGTCAAACACTGTCAGCTGTTTTGGACAAATTTTAGGATGCTGTCATCTCATTTTCATTCAGTTTAGCAAGTTATTATTTATTATGATTATATCACTGGTCTCTGAATAACTGAGGAGTATAGCTTAATAATTTCTGACATTTTTGTGGTCTCCTTAAAAAAAATGGGTAATGCCTGATTGGGTAGGTTTGAGAAGCCTTTTTCAGTGCAGTGTATGGTATCAAATTTAATTTAGGTAAGTTTTAATTAGCATACTGATCACAGATATTGGTATACTGTTTCAGAGTCTGTTAAAAGTATTGCACAGACACTTCTTAAGCTACAGCTATAAGTGCAAGTGTGTCATGTTTTATTTGAAGGCTAGTTTCTTGTTTCTATCAACATTTTTGTCTATTAAAATATTAATTCATTGGACTTGAAAGTCTTCTTACAAGGTTTGATCTAAATCTGCCTAAATTAGTGCTAGAAAAACTATTCAGAATAGGTCAGGATGAGGGTCCAATACATTTGCATGCTGTTTGAGTAAACACTGAGCCTCCAGGCAATTAAGAGCTCTATGATCAAAGGAGCGCATTCTTGGAAACAGTGTCCTCTTAATTCTGCATCTACAGTTCTACCTTCTCTTCAAAGGAATGTTATAGTACAAGAATTGCCACTCAATCAGCTTGAGCACCAATATCAGTGAGATATTGGTAGTTGATTGGATGCCTTGTCCATGCTGATTTGAATCAGGGCCAGAGAAGGATTTAGGAACCTAACTCTGACATCAACCTGTTTTTCAGGGTCAGGTTATAAAATAAAAAAAAAATAAAAAAACAAAACACACAATTAGTTCATAAAGGGGGATGGATGGTGGTACAGGGTGGTCAGTTCTGACTCAAGTAACTTTTACTACAGACAGGTCTAGCTAACCTTTAATTTGATTGGTCCCAAGTAAAGTTTATGGTTAGAGCCAATTGCTCTTATGTTTGGGGAATGTCTAGGAACAACAAGGCCACTGAGTATGCTGAACATAAACATAATTTTGGGTCAATCTGACCTTGTACAGAGATTCTTTTATGTCACCAACAAGTTGAGATGATGTGACTGGTGTGCCTGAAACAAATTTTCCATACTTATGCCAAAAGGACCAGGCCTTAACAGGAAGACACCAATATAATATATTTATTTTGCTTGTACAAAATATAAATATCCCCAGAAATAACTGTTTCATGAAAATACTCTTACATTATGAAAGCCGTATGTACTGGCTATAAAACATATCAACACAAGCATAACCCTTTTCCCTACTGTGGATAAGAAATTTTTAATTGTGGTTTTAATAAGATTTTCTTTTTAGTTCCCATTGTTTAAGTATATTTTTTCTTCAGAATTTAGCAAAAGAAATGCTATCACTTTGATGGATTAAAATGTAAGTTCAAATAGGCTAAAACTATTAGGGTTCATGAAACTATAGGGAAGCAATTCTATAATTCCTAACACTGAAGTTTTGACCATTTTATTTCTCTATGGTCAGTATCAACCTCCCCCTCCCTTTAATTCCTGATTTTTATAGTTTGTGTCTTCTTTTTCTTTATTTTTTTCTTCGTTATTCTAATTACCAGTTTAATTACTCTTATTAAATTTCACCTTTCTGTTGATTTTCTGTTATCTCCTTATTTTTTACTTAAATCTTTTTCCTCTTTGAACTTATTTTTTACACAATTGCTGTATGGTTCATCTGCCTTTTTTACCCTACTTTCTTAAACTCATTAATGTAGGAACTTCTTTTTCATTGCAGGCTTCTGCTGCAGAGTATTTTCACTGGGCATTGTCTTGATTGCATCACTTAAGCTCAGGTGTGTTATGTTTCCATTGTCATTCATCTCAAATTATTTTCTAATTTCCCTTGTGATTTCTTTTTTGATCCACTGTTATTTAGAAGTGCGTGGTTTCATTACTTTATAGTTGTGAAGACTCCAAATTTTCTTCTGATATTGATGTCTAATTGCATTTCATTGTGTTCAGGGATACCCTTAATCTAATTTCAAATTTATTGACATCTTTGTAAGCATTCTATGACCTACAATGTTATCTGTGCTGGAGTATGTTCTATGTGCATCCAAGAAGCTCGTTTTGCTTTTACTTAATGGAGCACACAATAGTGGACCTGCTAATAGCATTCAGTTCCTCATTGATTTTGAGTTAGAGAGTTCTGTCCATTGAAAGTGGAGTATCTGTGTATGTAGCTACAATTGTTGAGTGGTCTATTTCTCCTAGAATCTTCTCTTAAAGGGCACAATTACCTATGACAAATACAGCAGCTAATGCTTTACAACACTATGTCACTTACACAGCATTTTCTCATGGTTCATCACCAAATTTTCTTCAACAGCAAACTTAAATGACAAGTGTTATTATTTGGCCAAGTATAGTCAAATAAAATGATGTCTGAAGAAAACAGCCTGATATGAAGCTGGTAAAACCACTGCTTTAATGCAAGTTTGTTAGTTAAAATCCTATGTGCTTTCTTTCCACTACAACAATTTGTGCCCCACCCCTCTCTTTATTCCCTGGGTGTCAAATTATAGCTGCTTGTCACCAGCAGAGTTCTGTGCTTTCTCTTTTTCTTTGACCACCGAGCCCTGTTCATTCTCAGCCGACCAATTTTGGCAGAGACACTGCCTGGCTTCCACCCAGCTGCCCATGTCAATAGCTCACCTCCTGGGCTCACATATTCTGGTATTAAATTCTTCCCAGTCTTCTGGATAAGAGCCAGTAGGCTCTGATGATGACAGCAGACTTCCCACCTGTCTATTCAGACACTGCCAGCTGGGCAGTGTCCCTCTCTGCAGCCTGCCTAAAATCACCTCTTTCCAAAACTACTGTTCCACCCACCTTAGCTCCAGCCCTTCTCTTGGCACATATAAGAAGGACATGGCAAGACACAATTATAAAGTAAAATATTTTTCAAAATTACTGTATAGTAAATTGATGAAATCTGAGTGTGCCTTCAGGAGAGGAAATGACTGAATGAAAAGTGAAGAAACACCTTGTGATTTTAGCTGTGGGTGTGTTTGGTGTTTGTTTGGTGTGTGAACCTGGCAGATGTGTCTCTCAAACAGGTGTACCATGGGTCATGGTTCAATGGGTCAGGAGTCTCTGGGGTAGGAGGAGTATGTGTGTGCATGAGAGAGAGACAGAGATAGAGAGAGACAGAGAAAGTGGGAGGTGAGAAAGAGAGATGACATGTAATTGGGCTGTTTTTGGTTAAGTCTGAAGTTTGATTTGGAAATCTTGATATTAGTATTTATGGCTGTAGCAAAAGAATGACAGGCCTTTGATGAGATAAGGCAATGGAGCCTTAGTGGGTCAAAATGAGTTAAGAACATATTGAGAGAGGCATAAATGTTTCACCAGTGTACATGCCCTTTAATTGCTATAGGTATCTTTATGGACAACCCGTTTGATAGGTAAATTAGACCTTAGCATTGTATAGCATGGTATATATGGTTGAATAAAATGGAATATAAACCTAATGTATTGATTACTAAATAAGAAAATACCGCCAGTGTGCTAGACCCAAACAATAGCGCACAGTAAAGTCACCCTAAAAGACAGATGTATGTTTCCGTGGGTATTATTGTCTGTCTCTGTTGGAAAGACCTTTAGAAGGATTTTGGTATTGCACAAAAGACATGTAGGATGCAATAATTTAGTGCTTTGATCTTTGCAGAATTGGCTCATCACTCTTCCAACTTTATAACTGATTCAAGTGGAAAGTGACTATTTCTTATACTTCTTGTTGTTTAGACTGTGGAAAAGAACTTCAAAGTATGAAGAAAATGCTGTTCTTGTTTTTTTTTCTAGAAAATAATAAATTCATGTTACCATTGGGCTATTGATTTTTTGTGGTGTTGTTTTGACGTCTGAGCTTGGATAAAGCAAAAAGACTTTGCCCCCCTTCACCCAGAAAAAACAAAATAAGTATTTAAAAGTGTTAAATTGGAGAGCCTCTAAATTTTCCTTATCACAGGAGTACATAAAAGCAGTAGACATATATGATAAGATTAGAGGTTGATACAAGGAATGAATAGATACAAGCAAAGAGATCAGTTCTTCCAAATCTCAAAAGGAGTTAGGAGGTATAATGATAGTCGTACAAATTTGAAAGCATCACTCAGTGTTGTTAATTTTTAAAGGATATATAAACATTTTATGAATGTGTATAACATAAAATGGGGAGCTTATAATAAACTCATAATTAAGGTTGGAGAATTTTTAACTATTTCTTAAAGAAATCGTTCTTTAAGAAGACTTTTCTTTGCATATTTGCATAACTATAAAACATTAAATGCATAGCATAAAGTGAAGTTTCTAATCCAGCTTGATATTTGGGGTGACTCATTGCATAGTCAGTGCATTTTTAAAAAGTGTTTAGGCTTGGTTTTTAGCCGTTAAGAGCATTTGTTACTCTTCTAGAGAATACAGGTTTGATTCCCAGGGCCCTTGTGGAAACTCACGCCCATCTGTGACTTTGGTTCTTCTGGCATCTGTGGGAATTGTGAGCACATAGTGCACAACATACATACCAGGCAAAACAATCATACACAAAAAGTAAAATTAAACTTAAAGGAGTACTTAAGAGTAAATGGGATATTGTGCCAGAGTATTTCTTATCTTTTTAATTTTGTAAGCTTAAGTATTCTCCAGACACCAGAGAGAGACAGTACTAGTCTGAGCTGCAGAACCCAAAAACAAACAGGGAAGGTTTCAGATAAGTCAATGGCCAGGGGTAGGTGAAAGAACACTTCCAACATAAATCAGGACATCATGACTTCACCAGCAACCCCCAAAATTGATGGATACTCTAATTCAACAGAAGCACAGGAAAATGACTTTAAAGCTATGCTTACCCAACTATTTGAGGCTCATAAAGAGGAAATAAACAGTTCTCTCAGAACAATAACCATGCAAATTCAGTCAGTTAAAGAGGAAATGAACAAATCTTTCAAAGAGCTGGCCAGTCAATTGGAGGTAAAGAAAAAGAAATAGACAAAAGCCTTGAAGAAAAAGAGGCAAACATAGCCAAACAAATAGAGGCACATGTAGAGATAAAATTAATGGCATATAGAAAGGAAATGAACAAAAAAATAGAGACCACCATAGAGAGACAGGAATCCACATTCAAACAGATGAAGGAAATGGTGCAAGGCATGAAAACAGAATTAGACTCAATAAAGAAAACACAAACTGAGAAAACCCTTGAGCTGGAGAACTTGGAGAAAAGATCAGGAACCACAAAGATAAGCATCACCAATAGAATACAAGAGATGGAAGAGAGAATCTCTGGAGCTGAAGGTATACTCGCAGAAATTGATACTTCTCTCAAAGAAAAAGTAAAATCAGAAAAGTCTCAAACACAAAATATCCAAGATATCAAGGATGCCATGAAAAGGTGAAATTTAAGAATAATAGGAACTGATGAAAAACAAGACTCCAGGCTCTAAGGTCCAGAAAACATCTTCAAGAAAATCATAGAAGAAAATTTTCCCAACTTAAAGAAAGAGATGTCCATAAATATACAAGAGGCCTACAGAACACCAAATAGACTAGACCAGAAAAGAAACACATCACGTCACATCATAGTCAAAACACTAAATCTACAGAACAAAGAAAAGATATTAAAAGCAGCAAGGGAAAAAGGCCAAGTAACATATGAAGGTAGACCTATCAGAATCATACCGGACTTCTCATCAGAAACTATGAAAGCCAGAAGGGCCTGAGCAAGTGTCATGGAGACTCTAAGAGATCACAAATGACAACCCAGACCACTATACCCTGCAAAGCTTTCAATCAACATAGATGGAGAAAACAAAATATTCCATGACAAAATTAAATTTGTGCAATATCTACACAGCAAACCAGCCCTACAGAAGATACTAGAAGGAAAAATCCAATCCAATGAAAACAACTTCACCCAAGAAAAGATGCATACAGATAATATCCCAACAAAAATGAAAAGAAAACAAGCAATGAAACACAGTAAGATCACTGACTCCAATACAAAAGAAACTAACATTTATTGGTCAATATTATCTATCAACATCAATGGACTCAACTCACCAATAAAAAGACACAGGCTAACAGAATGGTTACGTAAACAGGATCCAACATTCTGCTGCATCCAAGAAACGCACCTATGCAACAAAGATAAACACTACCTCAGAGTAAAAGGCTGGAAAAATGTCTTTCAAGCAAACGGACCCAGAAAACAAGCTGGGGTAGCTATCCTAATATCTAATAAAATACACTTTCAACCAAAATTAATCAAAAAAGATGAGGAGGGACACTACATTCTCATCAAAGGAAAAATCCACCAAAAGGACATCACAATTCTGAACATCTATGCCCCAAATACAAGAGCACCTACATTCATAAACGAAACATTACTAAAACTTAAATCACACATCAATCCCAACACCTTGATAGTGGGAGACTTCAACACTCCACTTTAACCAAGGGACAGATCATCTAGACAGAAACCAAATAAGGAAATAAAGGCACTTAAAGAGGTCCTAAATCAAATGGACCTAATAGATGCCTACAGAACTTTCCACCCAAAAGTAAAAGAGTATACCTTCTTTTCAGCACCTCATGGAACCTTCTCCAAAATAGAGCATATAGTTGGTCAGAAAGCAAGCCTCAACAGATACAAGAAGATTGAAATAATCCCCTGTATTCTATCTGACCACCATGGAATAAAGCTGGACATCAACAACAATGGAATTAGAAAAAAGCCTACAAGCACATGGAGACTGAACAACTTGTTGCTCAATGATAACTGGGTTAAGGAAGAAATAAAGAAAGAAATTAAAGACTTCCTAGAATTCAATGAAAATGAAGGTACAACATACCCTAGTTTATGGGACACAATGAAAGCAGTGCTCAGAGAAAAATTCATAGCACTAAATGCCTTCAAGAAAAAATTTTTGACATCTCATACAAGTAACTTAATGGCCCAACTGAAAGCCCTAGAAAAAAAATAAGCAAATGCACCTAAGAGGAGCAGACGGCTGGAAATAATCAAACTGAGGGCGGAAATCAATCAACTAGAAACAAATAAAACTATTCAAAGAATCAATGAAACCAAGATCTGGTTCTTTGAAAAAATAAACAAGATAGACAAACATTTAGCCAAACTAACCAAAAGGCAGAGAGAAACAATTCAAATCAGCAAAATCAGAAATGAAAAGGGGGACATAACTACAGACACTGAGGAAATTTAAACAATTATTAGGTCGTACTACAAAAGCCTATATGCCACAAAATTCGAAAATATAAAAGAAATGGACAATTTTCTTGATAGATTCCATTTACTAAAATTAAGTCAATATCAGTTAAAAAGATTGAATAGTCCTATTTCCCCCAAGGAAATTGAAGCAGTCATCAACAGTCTCCCTTCCAAAAAAAGTCCTGGGCCACATGGATTCAGTGCAGAATTCTACCAGACCTTCAAAGATGTGCTAACTCCAATTCTCTTCAAACTATTCCACAAAATAGAAACAGAAAGAACATTACCAAATTCATTCTTTGAAGCCACAGTCACCTTAATACCTAAGCCACAAAAAGACCCAACAAAAAAAGAACTTCAGACCTATCTCTCTAATGAACATTGATACAAAAATACTCAAGCTGTACTACAGAGCAATAGTAATAAAAACTGCAGAGTATTGGCATAAAAACAAAAAGGAGGATCAATGGAACCGCATAGAAGACAGAGAAATAAACCCACACACCTATGAATACTTGATTTTTGACAAAGTAGCCAAATCCATTCAATGGAAAAAAGACAGCATCTTCAACAAATGGTGCTGGACCAACTGGATGTCTACATGCAGGAAAATGAAAATAGTTCCATATTTATCACCCTGCACAAAACTAAAGTCCAAGTGGATCAAAGACCTCAACATTAAACCAGATACTCTAAAGCAGTTAGAAAAAAAAGTGGGGAACAGCCTAGAACTCATTGGCACAGGAGACAACTTCCTGAACAGAACACCAACAGCACAGGCTCTAAGAACAACAATCAATAAATGGGACCTCATGAAGCTGAAAAGCTTCTGTAAAGCAAAGGACACCATCATCAAAACAAAACTACTGCCTACAGATTGGGAAAGAATCTTCACCAACCCTTTATCTGACAGAGGGCTAATATCCAGTATACATAAAGAACTAAAGAAGCTGAAAAGCAAGAAACCCAGTAATCCAATTAAAAAATGGGGCACGGAGCTAAACAGAGAATTCTCGATAGAGGAATATCAAATGGCAGAGAAACTCTTAAAGAAATGCTCAACCTCATTAGCCATTAGGGAATGCAAATCAAAACAACCCTGAGATTTCACTTTACACCCATCAGAATGACCAAGATCAAAAACTCAAGTGACAACACATGCTGGAGAGGTTGTGAAGAAAGGGGAACCCTCTTCCATTGCTGGTGGGAATTTAAACTTGTACAACCACTTTGGAAGTCAGTCTGATGCTTACTCAGACAATTAGGAATAATGCTTCCTCAATACCAAGCTATACCACTGCTAGGTATATACTCAAAATTTGCTCAAGTACACAACAAGGACATTTGCTCAACCATGTTTGTAGCAGCTTTATTTGTAATACCCAGAACCTGGAAACAACCCAGATGTTCATTAGAGTAATGGATACAGAAATTGTGGTATTTTTACACAATGGAATACTACTCAGCAATCAAAAATGAGGAAATCATGAAATTTGCAGGCAAATGGTGGGATCTAGAAGAGATCATTCTGAGTGAAGTATCCCAGAAGGAGAAAGACAAACATGGTATATACTCGCTTATATAGACCTACAAGATATAAGAAACATAATGAAGTCTATATACCTAAAGGAGATAAACAAGAAAGCAGACACACGGTCAGATGATCAATCCTCACTTAGAAAGACATATGAGATGTGCATCGGACATATGACAGGAGTCTACCGCAGAAGTCATCTGAAAGATCCTACCAAGCAGTGTTTCAAAACAGATACTAAGACTCATAACCAAACCTTCAGCAGAAGGGGAGTTAGTATGACAGGGAAAGGATAGGAGCCCCACAAGGACCAAATATATCTGGGCACAGGATTTTTTTTTCTGAAATTGTTTCTCCAACCAAGGACCATGTATGGATATAACCTAGAACCTTTACTTGGACGAAGCTCGTGGTAGCTCAATAACCAATTGGTTTCCCGTAATAGGGGGAACAGGGACTATCTCTGACAGGAACTCAATGGCAGGCTCTTTGACCTCCCCACTCCCCAAGGGAGGAGCAGTTCTGTTAGGCCACAGAGGAGGACTTTGCAGCCAGTCCTGAAAATACCTGATAAAACAGGTCCAGACAAAAGGGGAGGAGGTCCTCCCTAGTCCGTGGACTTTCTGAACTTGACCAGGGAGAAAGACCTTGCCAATTTCCCAAAGATTTGAGGCCCTGACATGGATATGCCCATGACCACAATACACATCAACTCAGGACTGCATTAGCTCTTTACAGGTTAGCTCAGGACTTTCTCTGCTCTCCGTAGGAATGAGTTTTGTGTGCAGGACGTTACATGCCTCATGGGGGTAATGCTTGTCCTTTCTTTAGTGAAGCCGTTTTTAATAGAAGTATTTGACTTAACAGAAAATGTCAGAATGCTAATCAAATCTATGTGTGGAGAACTGGGGACATTTTGTATCAATGCATACATGTAATGTTTATGTTTCATATTAATTCCCTGACTAAGGGCGCTGGAGAGGTGGCTCAGTGGTTAAGGGCATTTGCTGCTCTTCCAGAGGACCTGGGTCGATTCCCAGCACTAACATAGCATTTCACAACTGTCTGTACTAGTTCCAGAGGATCTGGAACCCTCATGCAGACATGCATGCAGGCAAAACCTCAATGCACATAAAAATAATCCCCTGACTAGGAAGCACTAAAGTCTGTGATGGAGTCCTAGGGCACCATTAAATACCTCAGAGACCCAAGGCTAACAGCAGTGACAGGCAGTAAAGCAATCGCTGTTGAGCAATGCAGTAAATTCTATAATGGATATTTGTATAGAACTATAGATGTACCTTGTTTTTGTCAATGACTAAGCGGTAATGGCTTCACATCAGCTATGAACAACTTGGAAATTAAATTGCTGTGTTCACTTATTGTTTGTGTCTCCATCAGCACAGGACTTGTTTTTGAAATAGTAACAAAGAAGAAGGGAATGCTACAACTAACATGGATTTCTGCTGGGATTTAACATTTTAGATTACTATTGTGAGGTAACCCTGGAAGAGTATAGTGGCCTGACAAAGCTGAAATGAGAAGACACAGTTTGGAGGTGAGGGAGGCTGAGCAGCTGAAATTTACAGAGACAGTTACTGAGGAGGAAACTGCAGGACATGAAGAGCGCCAGAACTACACTGTCCACTCATGAGCTGTTTGTAGCTTAGAAGCAATACTGACTTAAGGTTTCAGAGGAAACTCAAGGAGGCTGAGTAAGCACCAGGCTTCCCAGAGGATTGCCAGGTCTCAGAGGCATTTATATCTCAATGAGACCGAACAGAGATTGTTGAATACAGTTGTCACTCGGCGAAGGAAGGGTACTTACTGAGACTAACTGAACCCTAGTAAAAGGAATTCTCAAAAATTTGGAAGTAAGGAAATCTTTACTTTTAGAAGTAAGAAGGGAAGGCTGCATGATAGATAAAAGACCGTGAAATCATGAGTTGTGACAACGGACCTTCTAAGAAACGAGAATAAAGAGAAATAGAACATTAGTGCATTAAATCTCTAGGATCCTAGGAAGGGAAGATAAAAATATAGTAAACCAAAGGAAAGAAGTAATAAAAGATAGAAATCAGTGAACAGAAAAATAGAAATACTGAAAAGCAGTGAAACTAAAGAATAGGTTTGTTTTAAATATTAGTGAAATCCATAATCTGAAAGCTATTAATTTCAGCATATAAAAGAAATAACATAAATTGTTTATGTCAGGTTAACAGAAGGGATATTGTTATACATTCCAAGACACTGAAGCAAATAGAAAGACAGAAAAAATTATGGTGTTGTGAGGGGAAAATTGGCTCAAAATTTTGGAGTCTGATTGAAACTTCTTACCAATTGAGAAATATGGAGACCAATACAGCCAACAAATTTGCTATAAATGTTGCCAATAAAGAAATAATATTCCTTCCATATATTATATTATATGGATAATATTATACATATATAATATTATCCATATAATATAATATATAATATTATATATATAATATAATATATATTATAATATTATACAGATATTTTATTTTAAAATAATAATGATCCCAGACTAAAGTCCTGAGGATATATGACATCAGAAAGTAATTTATTCTTTTCTCCAGAATGAATTCTGAGAGAATTTTTTTTTCTGAGAATCTCAAACAAGACCATTAATGTTGGTTTGTTTGTTTGTTTGTTTACCTTCCTTCATCCCTGTAAACTACACTTTTACTTTATCAATTGTAATCCAGGCAGTTACTCTTAAGAATTTCTCTGTGATCTCATACATGTTCCTCGGCTACACTTTTAAGTTATTAGATTGATTTCCTCTCTACTGGCTAGTACCAATGCCAGTACACAGTACTGGAAAGTGCTATGCAGGTTGCATGGAGTGGAAAAAAGGTCAACAATCTTACCTAGCTGTGAACACCCTGTGAGCTACATCAACGGTCAGTGTGGCAAGATATACCCACTGATGGCACCAATGCTGGGGAGGTAACTAACCGATTCTACGGAAGAAAACAATTGCCAAGTACTGTAACCTGTTATTATTATTTTTGCTAAATGGACATAATGTCAAACTATTCTTTAAATTCTTATCTCTATGCCCATAGATGAGTGCAGCTCTCAGATTTCATCAGTGAAGTTTGTTTGTTTGTTATTTTGTTTTGTTTTGTTGTGTGAAGTGAACAGTAGTTCACAGGTGAAGTGAACAGTAGTTAACACAGAAATTCATAACTGGTCAAATTACAGGGAATAAATGTCTGTGTAGTACTTGGTCATAAATAGGACGTCTATATCACACATTTCCCCCACTAACACTCAGGGGGTGAAAGGGGACCAGAAAGACTGAGTCAGAGGTTGGAGAGGACCAGAGCCAAACAGAAGACCATGCTCCCTGGATGGCCAACCCCCGTGAGTATGATGGCAACACAAGTTGGATATGGTAGATTATAAAAAATATGGACCTGAAGATGTGAAGTGGTGGGAGGTGGGTGAGGGAAGGTAGCTCTTAGGGGAAGTGAATATGATCAAAATATACATACATGTGTAAATTCTCACAGAGTTAATAAAATGTTACCTTTAAATTAAATTAGCAAATATAGTTTTAAACTCACCCAAATCCTCTGTAATGGAACATGGTAACAGTCAACTGCAGCTTCTCTTTAAGAAGGCCATACTCACACTCTTGGGTGTGACTTCATTTCTAAGAACCTCTTTCTCTTTTACTCCTTGTGTTTAAGCCCATATTAAAATACCACCATTAAGCCCCAACTTAGCTTCCTGCTGGATAGTCCTGACATTCTTTTTTGCCATCAAAGCCTTAAGTTCTTGGCTTAAACAAGTTGATGTCACTAAAACATTAAGGGGGCTTTCCAGGCTTCTACGATAACAGTGATGGAACTGTGCCTCCCCCCACCTTTATTGTGACAACATGATTGATACCCTAAGAAAACATTGTAAGCAACTTAATGCTATGTATTGCAGAATAGTAGTACAATTACAATTTTTTTCTAGGTTTTTTTTGTAACATGGCTTCCTTCTTGAGTACAAGCTATCCTAGAAATCAAGAGATCTACCTGCCTTTGCCTCCCAAGTGCTGGGATTGAAGGCATGTGCCACCACTATTTGGCACAAATTTCTTACTTAAAAAATACAATTTACCCAAATTGATCTGATTATGAATAAAAAAGGCTATTTTATTTATTTATATATTAAATTTATAAATAGAACTTCTGCACATCAAAAATTCCAAATTCAAATACATGAAATTATATTTACATATACTAACAGAAATTAGAAAATTATTTTCAAACTAGCACTCAAAACATTAAAATTTACCAAATATGGGTGAATTTTTTGTACTACAAGTTTTAAAGTTTTAAAACCTTATCATGCAAAATTAAAGAATGCCTGGATGACTTAAGAAGCATTAAGACTTTCCTGAATTTGAAATTCAATAGTAAGAAGTAATTTGTAGTTAGCCATGTTAGCACACACTTTTAAGCCTAGCACTCAGGACAAAGAGGTAGATCAATCTCTATAAATGTGAGGCCAGCTTGGTCTACATAGGGATTCCTTAGCAGTCAAGGCTGCATAGTAGGACTTTGTCTCAAAATAAGTCAAATATTTGTTATCCCCCAAATCACCAGGAGCCAGACCATGTATGCAAGAGCAAAGAGCAGCTGCATGGCAAGGTTTTTATTGAGGTTTGAGAAGAACCAGGAATTCTTAGTTAGGAATTCCTAGCAGTTACAAGATTGGGTGGCATTCAGGGAGGGCAAGCTTGTTACAACGGGATTGGCTAACTAACATAGCTAACATTGAGTGAGCTACCTACAGACCTCAGGAATGTTAGTTTGGTGGGTTCTCCAGCACAGATGTCCCACCCTAAGATAAGATACCTTCCCATTCTTGTGGTTACCTCCAGGCTAGTCTTTGGGTAGGGTATTTTACAGTTTTAGTCCTGGACTTGGTAACCTATGGCCTAGTTCCTGGGACTGATGACTTTTTTTTTTTGTGTGTGTGTGGGGGGGTGTCATGCCTGGTTCTCTCATATTAACAAATTGTGAAGATATATCTAAATTCAAAATGTAATTTTTGTGGAAAGCAATGAGGTGATTCTAAAGAATCAAAAATATTTTGAAAGTGAAGGTACAAGTTAAACAATATCTACTACCTGCTTTTAGGACAAACTATAAAGTTGTAGTAATTAGTCAACCAGGTATGTTAATAAGATAGATATTTTATAGGTATGTATACATACCTGACTAATTGATTTTCAACAAATGTGACCAGGGATTTCGATGTACAAAATATACCACTTACCCGTCCGATACCTTTTTCTCAGAGGCGGGACCTGGGGCATCAACCCGCATGCAATCAGACATGCTCTTCTCTGGGTCGAGAGCGGCTGACCCTGAGTGCAGTGCTTAGCCTCGCATCCT
>REGO01000141.1:2212195-2222511 GCA_010120015.1 Rhombomys opimus | reverse complement strand
CATGCAGAAAGGGGGGGAGGGTGGGACCGGGAGGGGAGGAGGGAGGGACTTATGGGGGGATACAAAAGGAATAAAGTGTATTTAATAAAAGTTAAATAAAAAATTAAAAAAAAATATACCACTTACAACTTTTTTTTTCTAACAAATATTTGTTACCATATATGGAAAGAAGCATTGAGTGTTGCATTCATAATATAGGAACTCTGACATTTTTTCTTAAATAGCCTACTTTTAACACTAGACAAAATATTTGATAGATATGTCATGAAAGAAAATACACGTGAGGCCAAACAATGCTTGAGAACATTATTGACAGGGTTGGGTATAATCCCTACAAAAGTAGGCTGCCCAGTGTCAGAGCTCTGAAACTCCACTGTAGGTCTGTCTGGCTTTAGCCAATCCAAAGGAGCAATAGGAGGTAACCAGAGCATTCAGATGAAGTCACCAGTCCAATGGGGTCTGAGAAACCCTGCATTGTTTGCTGAGGGAACTCCTTCCTTTGTGGCAGCTATCAGCTGCTTCCAGAATGTTCATCATATGGCAGGAGGACAAAGGTAGCTAGCCAATGTCACTATCAGTTAGTGCATGCCATCCACAGAACATCTTCAAGTGCAGTGAGCTTTGTGGTAGAGGATGCCCATGAGAAGACAAGTGCTCTTGTCCAGCCACTCCTTACAACACCATGGAGAGTACATGCACCTTTGCCACTGGACAAGATGAGTGTCAAGTCTATTAAATCCACCTGGAACTTTCTTGGGGTAGTAGAGAAGACCAACAGTGCTCCAACTTGTGGCTAAGAAGCACTATGGTAGCTAGGGGACAACTAGTCCAGCCATTTTACCAAACTGTTGGCTTTCTAGAAAGTAGTGCTAGCTCTTGTGGGACCCTCCCTGTCATAGAAGCCAACCAACCTTCTTGACATTCCTCATGAAAGTCAGTCTTAATGATCTTTATGTTACCTGCCAGGCTCTGTTTGTTTTCTTTGGTTACTGTAACTAAGCTGGTATGTTATGACTAGCTATTAATACATACAAATGAAAATCAACTTAGGTGTTTTTAAAAACAACAGTAATTCCAAGAATTGTTGAGGATGAAGAGCATGAGAGCTGATACATGGCTCATGAGGATACAGAGTTGCACAACTATTTTTAAAAGCTGTTTTACAATGTCTTGATAATGTAAAATCTATTTATAAAAAGATCCAGCAGTTCCGCTCATATACATATTTACTCAAGACAAATTGAGTCTTATTATTACACCAATATTTGGCCATGTATTCAAAGCCATGATATTTTTTTTTAAAGACCAAAATCGAAAAGTCATGTTCACGAAGGGACTCGCAAACACATTTTAGAATATTTGGTTATTGAAATATAGTCAGTAATAAAATGGAGGAGATATTGATCAGATGGAGCACAATTCATATTGTGTCAAAGAAGGAAAATATACCTGCTATATGATTTTGTTTACATTAAATTAAGCAAGATAATATATTTTCAGAAAAAGAAATGATGACATTGGATATTAATGGTGCAGTAGGCTTGCAAAGTCAATTCTGGGGACAGGGGAAATGTCTGATACCTTGTCTGAGATATTGGTTGCAGAGACATGAAAACCCATTAACCTCTATTCTCAAAACTATATTTTCAGATGTAAATTACTTCAAAGTTCTAATTAAAAACAAATAAAACCAGACCTTGTATCCCTAATTGGAAAAGGTAAAATTAAGTACTTTAATTTAATTAAAATAATGTTGAGAAGGATCATAGACAGGCATTAAAACTTTGAAAGCATCCTGAAGAAAACGGAAATACACATTTCTGACACTGAGTGAGCAAAGTTTTATTTTCCCCAAAAGGGAACAAAATGCATTTAATACATACTTCTGGGACACATAGAAAAGAAATGCATTACTTTTGGAAATTGGGGAAGGCTCTTCAGAAAATGGCCTCTGACCAAATGGCATAATTTCTGATGTGCACTGTGGGGAACTATCAGCATCAGGGCAAGCATTCAAAGGCAGACGGGTAAGGAAGGATATCTTTAGGTGACTAAAGGCTATTGTAACAGGTGTCATAAACTCCAGTGTTTATATTAACGAGGTAGATGGCTTTGAATGTGTAAAGTAGCTTAGATGATAGAGGATAGCAAAGGTGGGAATAAGATAATCCAGCAGGCATATTATCTTTGCCTTGTCTCCCATTTCAATTCAACTTTTTTGATGAGAGCGTGAAGTCATCATCATTGTCAAAGTAGATCTTTCAAGAAAGCCTGAACATCAAAAGTTTTATGCTCTCTCCCATGAGGTAGGTCTTAAGTTGGATCAGTCATTGGTTTCCCATTTCCTCAATCTCTGTTCTATCTTTATCCCTACATTTCTTGTAGGTGAGACAAATTACTGGTTGATGGTTTTATGGGTGAGTTGGTTTCTCCCTCCATCTACTAGAAGACCCATCTGGCTACGCAAAGTGTTAACTTTGGGTACCATATCCCTAGCTGCTAGGAGGCTCATTTAGGGTCACCCCCATAGACTCCTGGGAGTCTTCCCTCTCTTAAAGATGTTCCCCTCCACAAACCTTCCTCTCCCATGCAGTTCCCTCCTCCTATCTATTTCAGATGTCTATTTTATTTCCCCTTCTGAGTGAGCTTCAAGCATCCTCCCTTGAGCCCTCCTTGGCTTCTATGGGCCTGTAGATTATAGCACTGTTACCCTGTACTTTATGGCTAATACTCACTTTTAAATGAGTACATATCATGTGTGACTCTCTGGGTCTGGGTTACTTCAACTCAGGATGATCTTTCCTAGTGTTACTCATTTGCCTGAATTTTTTTAAATTTCTTTGTTTTTAGTAGCTGACTAGTATTCCATTGAGTAAGTATACATTTTCTTTATCCATTTTTTTTGGTTGAGGGACATCTAGGTTCCTTCCAGTTTCTGGCTATTATGAATAAAGCTTCTATCAACACAGTTGAGTAAGTATCCTTGTGGTATGATGAAGCATCTTTCTGGTATATGCCCAGGAGTGGAATAGCTAGGTCCTGAGGTAGATCTATTTACAAACTTCTGAGAAACCTCCAGTTGATCTCCACAGTGGTTGTATAAGTTTGCCCACCTGATAGAAGAGAGCCAACCTCTGACACTATTAGTGAAACTCTGCTATGCTTGCAGACAGGAGCCTAGAATATCTGCCTTGTGAGAGGCCCCACCCAGGAACTGATGGAAACAAATGCAGAGAACCATAGCCAAACAATAAACTGAGTTCCGGGAGTTTTGTGGAAGAATAGGAGCAAAGATTGAGTGAGTCAGAAGAGTCAAGAATGCCACAAGAAGACCTACAAAGTAAAGTAACCATAGGGACTCAAAAGACAGAGCCACTAAGTGAAGATCAAGCATGTTTTCTGTCCCTAGACATCCTACACATATGTAGCAGATGATCATCGTGGGGTTCTCTAACTATGGGAGTAGAGGGGACTGTTGCTTGTCTTTGGATCTCTTTCCTCTTGCTGGGCTGCTTTGTCTGGCCTCACTGAGAGGGGATGCGCTTAGTTCTGCCGCAACTTGAGGGGCCAAAGCAGATTGGTACCTATGGGGGACCTACCCTTCTCTGAGAAGGAGAGGTGGATCAGGTGGGGAGTAGGGGTGTGAGTGTTGAGCTGGGGGAGAAGAGAGAGGGGGTTGGGAAAAGTCTATGAAACAAATAACTGAAAATAAATAAATTAATTAAAAATAAATGTAAATAATGATGTTAAATTCCAAAACAAAGAAAAAGTTTTATGTAAGCTCCCCTAAATTTTACACTTTGTAAAGGTGTAGGGGTTAACACTGTACAGGTCAAAGCACAAAACAGACAGCAAGCTCCCATGTACAGGCATCTCCAGGCAGGCTGTGGGTTGTATGCTTTTCAGTTTCACACACTGAGTGTCGATCTTCAGGGCTTTCGTATCTTTGAAGGAGGATGATGAAAGATGAGCCAAAAATTTCTGACTGGAACAATTGGTTGCAGTAACTGGAATCAGAAATCAGGAGTTACAAGCATCTGCAGCTACGGGTGTCTGTTTGGCTCACATTCAGTTTGGTGTGCCTAAGTAATGGAATTTTCCAGAAGGTGTTGGACTTCCCTAAATTCCAACAGGATTAAAGGATAAGGTGAAATCTGGAAAATTGGATGTTATAACTGTGAGTGTGGGACTTCAGTTTATAATGTCTCTTCAGACAGTACCTGACCCTGTTTCCTTATGCTACTATTTAAGTTGTCTATCTCAGTTCCTAGTTAACAGTTTACTTCATGTAAAGTCCTTAGCTTGCTAGTCTCTTCGTAACTTATCCCATATTTCTTTTGTGTAATACCAATTTTTAAATGTAAGACTATTCCAAAGTGACAGAGGCATAGATTATCTCCTAAAGTCTTATTGACAAACTCCATGAATAGCATTATTGTGTACATGCCCATAAGAATATTTAAAAGCACTTATTCCCCCATATGTCCAGGCCTCAACCAGGGGGAATAAGAAGACATGGGATCCAATAATGAAAAAGAGTGACTGGGAGGATTCTTGGCATGCTTTTTCAGCTGATAAGAGAAAGTTAGAATTTCAAGCTGGAGAGACTGAATACGTGCCTTGAGGAGATTAATTTGCTAAGAACTTTTAAAACGATTTGGAGAATGGGAGCGGGACTGCCATAGACTCTGCTTTGAGACTTTCCATATAAGCAATGTAAAAGAACATTTCCAGATTAGAAACTGTTAATTGTTCACTTTAATGGTGATAGCAAACAAAAGTAGTGGAAATTCACCATTAGACTATGTTTTACAATCAGTCCTCGGGTTTGTTTTTGTTTACCTGTGAGTATGGTCTTGTTACTGGTGAACATTTCTTACAAACTGGATTTGACTTAAAATCAATTTTAAAATATCCATTAACTCCTGTGTGCCACGTCGCCTTGTGTCACTCCAGAAAACAAATAATTCACTGCAAACAGGCCCTGCTCACAAGGAGGCAAAACTGTAAATCCACCAGCTAAAGAGGGACGTTTGACACAAGAGGGGTCTCGAAGTTCTTTGAGTGTTCCTACTTCCAGCAAGGTGCTGGGAGGACAGGTGGTCTGGAAGAACCTGAGAACGAAGGTAGCCAGAATGCCGCTAAGCTTCACATAGCAATCTCCCATTTGCGGTTGCTCTTAGAAGATTAATGAGGAGATGGATGTGCATAGAAAAGCTCTAAATGACTATATTTTTACATTTGGAAACGGCGGGCGAAATCAGCCCACACCATCTGTCGGCTTGGCAGCTGTGACAGTTGACAGCCTTGCTCAATGGAGAAGCCAGCGCTTGCTTTGAGGAGGATAAACGCCCAATTAAGCATGGCTGGGAGAGCTTGCGGACAGGACAGTGGTTTCTGTGGAAAGCCTAGAACTGACTTCCTTGCTTTTCATGATGCCTAGCTCAGAGCTTTGAAAGTTCTCTATTGGGACAATGATCTCATCCCCCCACTCCGGCTCCCCCCCCCCCAATCCACATCCACATAGAACTTCTTCCTCTCAGCATGGTATGGCTGTTGCTGTCTCGAAATCTGAGCTGCTGTGATTACCCGACAGAGTCCGATGCATGACTCTGAGCCCACTCAACGTTCCACCATGAAAAGGAGATTGGACAGGCTGATGCAGCTCTTCGCCTCCGCAAGAATATATAAGGGGTTAGCAATCACTTAGGGAGGAGATTCTTTTTTGATTATGTAGGGCTCATAACCCTTACTCATGCTTCTGAAAATAGCCAGGATTAAACACTTTGGTTCAACAGCCTGGCTCTAGGAATTTAGTTTGTCTTTAGTTTGTCTGGGCAAATGAACATCTGTTTATGTCTTCCCTGGAAAACTCACACAAGAAGTCGAATAAATCGTATTTTAGTACTCATTGCTTCCTCCACACCTCGAGATGATTTTACTGGAATCTCATACTTGCTCAGCTGGATTCCTTTTGTTCTTTCGCATTTTCCAACCACTGGTTCTGAATAAACTCCACTCTCAATGTCCTTGAAACATCAAGGCCTGTCTGTTGTGGGATTCAGTTATGGGAAGAGGGTGAGTTGATCTATTCTGACTTAACACATTTAAGTAAGACTCTCCATCTGAATTCTTCTGCGAATCTGATACTAAAAAATCCCTCTGAAACCTACATTACTTTTTAATGTAATTAATGGCAAAACTGAGTGTGGTATGAGGTAGTTTAACCTGAATTGACCTAGGACTATTACTTCATTATTTTTATTAGTGGGACTATTACTATTTCACTAAAGAAGTATATAATTGACCACTTAAGGGACAACATTGATACATAATATATTAGTCCTACACTATTGCATCACTAAAACAAAAAAATATGTGAATTCTGAAGAGTACCTAAGCCCAATTGTTTGGTGTAATATTTTCGCAACTGACAGACTTGTGCCATGGTTTTCATTGTTATAATTTTTCAGTGGTCTTTGAATGCGATGAGCACTCTGTTGCATCCATTTTCAGATGAGAAGTAGAGAGCTCAGGTTTGAAACTAGATTTTCTTCCATACTCCCCTGGGGCTTTCACACACATCTTTCTTAAGCTGCCACTGTTAATTTTATTATTAAACCAAAGATTTTAGTAACAAAGTGAGACTTTGAAAACTAGAAGCAGAGAATGAAAGCCTCTCAGCATGCAGATGTCTTTGTTATGGACGCCTGTCTGTCTTTTGTTCCGTGCAATCATTATATGTCTCAGACAAAATAGACAAGACCCATATGTGCTGTTCTGCATAACGCTTTCATGCACTTGAGTTCTGTTATACACTGCTCTCATGCACTAACTCATCTTCTACCTCATGATATTGCTGCTTTTAAATCTTCTGGTTCAGGGGATTCAGGGCATATTCTTACCAGCAGAGTTTAGAATTTGCTCACACCTGATCTCCATCTGACCCCTTCTTTCACCTTTCCACATAGACACCAACGTCATAAAGTTCTCATATACTTTGAGAAAAATAACTGATCATATGAAATGAATGCTATGAGTAAAGGATTGTATATATTCTAAGTAATTTGAATCATAATATGATAAGAACCAGACTTGCTTCTAATATGTTTATAATATTTTAAGGTCTAACTACTTATCTGTCATCAACCAATATGTTTGTCACCTGTCCATCACCTTTGATCTACAGTCTATCATCTGTCATCTATCTATCTATCTATCTATCTATCTATCTATCTATCTATCTATCATCTATATGCTCTCTATCATCTATGACTCTCAACTATCTGTATCTATCCATAACTTATTCAGTTACAGTCTCTATCTTTATTTATCTATAAACTGTCTACACCCACCTGTTATGCATCAATCTACCCACCAACTATTTCTCTATCACATGTAATAAAATTCATATACAACATAATTTTAATATGTATGAAATTATCTATGTGTGTCATCTGTTTATCATGTCTCTACCTACCTACCTACCTACCTACCTACCTACCATCTATTTATTCTAAGTATATGTAGCTCCTTAGTGGTATCCATGATGGTCAGCCATTTTAAGGTTGGTGGACACTGCGTAATGCAGACTGGACAACAGATAATACTAGCGTGTGGAACAGCTCTAACTATGCTCTTTGTGGATATGAATTAGAATTTCTAGAGTACAATGGCTCATTCATAAAAAATATGAAAGTTGACTTTCTGTAAATAACAGTGCATGGTTGTGGTGGTTTGAATAAGAATGGCCCCCGTAAGTTCATAGATTTAAATGTTTATTCACCAGCAAGTGGTGTTAATAGGAGGTAGGGCCTCCTTGGAGTATGTGTAGCGTTGTTGGAGGAAGTGTGTCACTAAGGGTGTGCTTTGGGGTTTCAGAATCTTAAGCCAGACCCAGAGATTGTCTCTCTTTCTGCTACCAGTTGATCCTTACGCACTATGTCTGCCTGTGCACCACTGTGCTTCCTACACAACGAAAATAGACTAAACCTATCAGCCAGCCCCAATTAAATGGTTTCCTTTATAAAAGAGGCTGTGGTCTTTGCGTCTCTTCATGGCAGTGGAAACCCGAAGGAAATTATTTCTGGACACCTTTGATAGTTAAATATTTAATAAACAATGTGTGTGTGTGTGTGTGTGTGTGTGTGTATGTGTGTGTTGCATTTACCCACCACGTACAATATCTAGGTATGTACCAAGTTTGAAAGTTTGAAATGTGATGGCTGTGACATGAGATCTCATTCTAATGGGTAGTTCTCAATGCTTGTGTAGTTGAAAACAACCTCTGTTGAATAGTTTATACAGCTATAATGGGAAAATGTTCCATTTTATGTAAAGAACATTTTTTTTCAAATATTTTTTGTTTTGAATTTGTTTTTATATTTAAAATTAAATATAGTTACATCAAATTTCTTTTTCCTCTTTCTTCCTCCAACCCATCTCATATGCCTTACCTTCCTACTCTCTCTCAATTCACGGTTCCTGGCTTCCTTTTATTTAATTTGGAAATAGATAAATATATATTCTATTTATAAATATTTACATACAAATGTATATATAATATACAATAATATATATTTTTAAATATGTAAACGTAATCTGCTCAGTCTATATAATGTTACTCGTCTTTCTATGATTTCAAGGCTGAACACTTAGTATTGGAAAATTAGCTGGGACAGGGTCTCCCCTGAGGAAGACTATTTTCTCACATACTCATCATTCTTTAGTTGCCTGTAGTTCTTACTTTTGTTTTGTTTTTTTTTTTTGATTAAAGATCTATTTATTGATATTTACATAATAATACATCAAGTATTCTCATATACTTGCATTTTATACCCCAGTGTAAATATAGCTTCTGGCAACATACTACATACACAGGTAACACGAATTGTACTTAGTTATGAGAAGAAATAATTACATAAAAAAAAGTAAGACATGAAATTGGGTCTGAGACATCTTGGGGGGATAGAGCGGCCATTGATGGAGAAACACATATTTGATCATGTTTAATCATATACATGTACAAAATTCTAAGGACTAAATAAAATTATTACCAGAAATGAGAAGATTAAAACAAAATTATTCGGAAGTTTTTTGTTTGTATTTTTTTTTTTTTTTTAGTTTCTTGTATTCTGGAAAACTTTAATATTACTATGATTTTCTTCAAGCTATGTAATATAATTTTCCTCTGAAACAGTGGGTCTGGTGCTTTGGAAGAAGACACCATTTGATTCTTTTCCTTTCTCCATCCTGCTCCTTCCCATTCTCTCCCTCTGCCTGCTCCTCCCTGCTGTCCATCCCTTCCATTCTTACTGCCCTGGGCTTCAGCTTCATGAACTACATTTTAATAGACATTCCTTGGGTTCCGAATGCGAGTTCTGTGCCTGAGTGAAGGGTGACTTCTGTTTTCTTTTCTGGTTTGTCCTGCTTGGGATGCTGTCAGTTCTTTCTGCTGCTTGTGGTAAGGTATAGAGAGGGTCATTAGATCTGCTGGGCTGTCATTCTGAGCTGGCCATTGGACCCTATGTCATTGTGAATTCCAGATGTGAGCAGTGGTTTTGTGTTTCTCTGACCCCAGAGAGGGATAGCACAGACCATCTTAAAAAGGGTTCAGGAAAAAAAATGGCTTTTCAGTTACCAAGCCAATTGGTTTTGGTTTGTCTTGTTTCTAGGTAGGGTCAGGACTTCATGCCATGTTCTCAAATTTTCTAACTAGCACAAAGTAGACACAAACTGTCAAATTTACAGTAATTCTCCTGCTTCAGCCCCCTGCATGATAGGAACACAGGCATCAGTCACCACAACCAGTTTTTATTGTTTAAACTAGTTTAAATCTTTCAAAGGTATTGTTTTAAGCTATATTATGCTTGATATTTTTCAGTGACGAATTTTATTATAAATTTATAAATCGATAAATGAGCCATTGTTGTAAGTTAGAACTTTCTCAAATGCTTTTTACTCTATTTCTATATTATTTTACTTCCTTTAAAAACTATATCCTGGGGGCGGAGCCAAGATGGCGACGAGCACACACCATCTCTGAGCGGTGGAATACCTGAACTTCTGAGTTGGTGAATGGAAGGACCTCTAACCCAGGAAGACAACGGTGGAGATTTCTAGACCGACAGGGAACATCACAGGAGGTAAAAACTTTGGTCTGGTACTGGCAGATCAGACTGGTACTGTCTCTCTCTGGCGTCTGGAGAGTTCTTCAGTGAGCTGAGAACTCTCAGCGTGTGCTGAGGACTGGCTGTACCTGTGGGAGGAAAGTACGCAGGCGCAAACGGGGAAAATGCAAGCGCAAGCGTGCGCGC
>REGO01000141.1:2120185-2209565 GCA_010120015.1 Rhombomys opimus | reverse complement strand
GTTTTGTGCAGGGTGATAAATATGGATCTATTTTCATTTTTCTGCATGTAGACATCCAGTTGGTCCAGCACCATTTGTTGAAGATGCTGTCTTTTTTCCATTGAATGGATTATGACATCACTTTCAAATGGAAATCTGATTAAGAAGTGTAACGTATTTCTTATTCTTTAATTAAAATTTCAATTTGTTGAATACTAATTGTACATTTCTCATTTCCTGGAATGGTGTTTTATGAAGAATGTACATTATATTGTATTAGTACTATTCAAAATATACTAGGGCAATCACAGTTTTCCAAAATCCCTTTGATCCATTGATGCAATAAAATGTGTTATACATTTAAAAGTAAATCTTCCTTACAGTTTTGAAATAGATTTTTTGAAAGGCTAATAATAAAATGCAAATAGCTACATTTATTGAGTGATTACTACTAAGTTTTATTGTTATATATTCAATAAATTTTATTAAATATTTTATGTATGCAATCTTTTGAAATTTTCACTACAATTTCATGAGGTTAAATGGTATTAACACTTCATAGTTGAGGATATGAAGACAAACCAACCATATTCCATGCAACTTCATAAAGCAGAGGCTATAGGAGCTCAAGTTTCAAACAGGCTAATTGTCCTTTAACTTACCTTTTATTATTTTAATATACTAGTATATTTAAAATTAGGTTTAATTTTAAAAGCTGTCTTCAGCATTTCCAATGTTATTTGGAATGCAGTCATTGATGCAGACTTGAATTTGCTTTTCTCTACTTCAATAGACTCTTGTTAATTTTAATTCTTTTGAACATGTCTTCTTTCCTTTAAATATTTAGTATTTCATAGCATCTACTGTGTATGTACAAAGCAGCATAATTAATCTTCCTTCATCCCACATCTAATAACAAAATAAAGATGCTAACACCAAATGTTGCATTGTAATTTTTCCTTGGTCTTTCTTTTCTCAAGGTCTCTTGATTTCATCAGGTCAGAGTCATCTTTGCCTTTCTGAAAAAAATATACTCAAACATCAGTGTTTTGCCTCTGTCTGAATATATTTTCCAGTTAATTTTTGATTAATAATTTTATTTTAGAACTCAAATGTATTTTAGTTTTTTAAATCTTGAGGTTAAAAGTCTAATGTATTTCAACTTTCATTTCTTGTAAAATATTAGTCTAATTCAAAGGTGTGCATTTCTTTCATTTGGCTTTACTGTTTTCTACACTATAGTAATTTAAATGCCATTATTTTTTAAATAGCTTGTAATTATAGTTTTGATTTTTCCTTTAAAGAATTTTCTTGTGTCGGTTTCTGAAATATACTTTTATTGTTTAATGTTGCCTTTATTGGATTGTTATCAGAGGAAGTGGAATATAATTCTACCTTGGAGAACTAACACAGGTTTTATAGTCATAGAATATAACCAATTTAGGTAAATGTTCTGTAATCTTTAAAAATGAGATAGAATTTTAGTACGCAAAAATCCATTATATGTGTAATTGTGCATTGCATGCGATTCTACTCTCTATTGTTTATACGTGCTTCTCTCCATGCACATTCTGTCAAACGCCCAAGTGTTCTATTACATTTTCATATTTCCTTACTTTTCTTTTAATCTCTCTTGCTAATTCTGATGATTTCTTTTTTACTGTATTTTAATATGGCATTATTCTCCCCTAGAATGATTGTGACTTCCCCTTCAAATGGCCTTATTTAACATTTAATTTAAGTACTATAACTGTCATCATTTTCTTTGGCTTTGATTTTATTCAAACTGTGTCTGATACATTTTCCCACTCAACTTTGTTCATTGATATGCTTTTTATGTTCTTTTATACACACACACACACACACACACATACAGTACTACATACGTACACACATTATTTCATTTGTCATAATGACTGATAGCTATGCATTTGCAAGAAGACACTGTCAAATGTGCATAGTGTGTTAAAGGCAGAAGAGAAAGGCTCATCTGAGATGAGTGTCATACTTGGAAGCATAGCAAGGTAGATTCATTGAAGCTGGTGCCCTCAGAATTATCAGATACCTAGGAGATGCCAGAAGCCTTTCAGAAGGTTAGATGCATTCTTTTGTCCACAGAAACTAAATGTCACCAGAGCCTTTGTGTCTTGACAGTTTATAGGAGCTCACACCAGGAAAAAGACCTGTTTCTGGGCCAGGAGATGGTGGCCAGCTTCAGTCCTATGGCAGCCCTCTTCAGAAGAGTAGGAGGTACTGACAGAGCCAGGCAAGGAACTCCAAGGTAAAAGAAATAACCAAATTAGTGACACCCATGCCTGGTTCTTCCTGGTTTAGTCTCCTTCAGGGACTATGACAGCTAGGGCAATTTTCTGAATGAGTGAACAATCCTCAGGGATCCAATCTTGTTTCCAGACTATAAACAATTCCTGGGCAGCAATTTCTTTGGGAAATGAGAAAGGAGAGCCACAGCCATGGCACCCTCACTCCACGATTTTGTTTATTTGTTTGTTTTTAGTCTTTACGCACATCTTTCAGACTAACCGTTTTGGGATAGCTAAGCCATTACGGCCCCTGGACCCCAGAGAGGAAGGTAACCACCAAGCCTCCTGCCAATGTGATTTGTTTACTAGCAAGACCAGTTAACTAGAAAAATAAGAGATGTAGATGGTTACACCCAAACATGACAGCGTAGTCACAAAGTGAGATACCACATTTGTATTCTACTTATGGTTGCTTTGATGTCTTAAAATTAAATTTAAAATGTACCTCTCCCAGTTTCTGCTTTGATCCAAGTGGGTTCCATAGTAATGGGAACAGGGACTGTCTCTGACATGAACTCAGTGGCTGGCTCTTTAATCACATCTCCCTGAGGGGAATACAACCTTACCAGGCCACAGAGGAAGGTAATGCAGCCACTCCTGACGAGACCTGATAGACTAGGATCAGAAAGAAGGAGAGAAAGACCTCTCCTTCAGTGGACTGGGGGAGGGGCATGGGTGGAGATGGGGGAGGGAGAGTGGGCTTGGGAGCGGAGGAGATACAGGGAGGGATACAAAGTGAATAAACTGTAATTAATAAAAATAAAAATTAAAAAGTACCTGTTCAGGATGTAAACTTACATCTTCATTCAACGCAGCAAATATATCTTATTTATTATTTTTCTTTTCTTACTTTACATGTATTGTGTGTGTGTGTATGTGTGTCTGTTCTGCTGTGTTGTGTTGAATGTGTGCTTATGGCAGTAAGAGAATAATTTGAGACTTAGTTGTCTTGTTTCGCGATGTGGGCTCTGGCGGATTGAACTCTCGTCATTGGGTTTGTTGCCCAACACTTTTCCCCACTTAGCCGCCTTTTACCCCAGTTTTCTATTATTCCATCTTTGTTGTCTTTATTTTATTTTTTGTTATCTGTTTGTGGATTTGAATTCTGCATTTACCTTCTCTCATTTTAACATGTTATTATTCTTTTATATTATCTATGAATTTATTGACCCTTTATCTCAGTTTATGGGATATAAAATGCTGTAAACTATGGCAACATTTAAAAAAAATCTATGTACTTCTCACTGATTTTACAACATTTCCCTCAAAATAAATTTTAACTCTATTTCCACATATAAAATATTCTCTTGACTTTTGGGGAAACACACACGGAATGCTCTGTATGATGTTCTTTTAGGTGGTACAGACAGATTGTAGTAGCTGATGTCATTCACTTCTTTTGCTTCAAGGTGAATCCTTTGCCAACCTGTTCTTTAGAATCAAGAGTCTTTCTCTATTTGCCTACATTACAGATTTCCCCTAGCGTACCACCATGCCTCCTGCTTCTCATCGAAGGGATGTTCTGGGACTTAGTGAACACCTCACCCTCTCCAGGAAGTTTCCTGTCTCAAAAAAGATCCAATCAATAGCATTCAAGTTTTTTTTTTTATTTTTCTTGAAATTAATTCACACAAATGTAATTTTATGGATCCTTCCTGTTTAAAATAGTGGTGAGAATTTTTCCCTCCCAGAGTATACATTAAGTGTTTGTAGAAGAAGGTAAAGGAGATCCTATGACTTGACATATCAGTAATATATCAGATAGTCTGTACAAGATTATGTAACAAACACCCATTCTTACATATGTTTCCATGCCTGCGGCATACAGAAATTGTGAGCCTTTATCATTCACCAACTGAATTCCTATCATAAAATACACAAGAGCCTTTTCAGTCCTATCAGGACCCAATATCACTTTTGATGATGAGATCAGGTCAATTTGTTCATAGTAAGATAGCTTCTTGAATTATTTGCTTCTCGTCACCATTTTCAGTTCCCATTGTCCTAAATATCTAGTCCTTAATGTATGCTACCTTTGTCTTACCTTACAACTCATTTCCACTCATTTCTTTCCCTTTATAAGGGAAACTTGCTTAAGTTTCTATTTTCTAATTATTTTTGTTCAACTCATTTTAATTTTTAAGAGTATAATAATAATTACACATTTTCTCCTTCCCTTTCCTCACTCTAAAACTTCCCTTGTATCTACCCACATTACTTGCTTTCTCATATTTGTCTCCTACTGTCCCGAGAAAAGGGTCAGACACTATGGGCAAAGTCATCTCCACTGAGCCTTTTCTTGGATTCACAGTCTGCCAGCATAACAAATTGTTGATTTAAGTCCATTAAATAGTCAGGCTAGAGTTAGATAGAGTAATCCTTGCCTGTACCTAGAACTTGAAAGCATGAGGCAGGACGATTATGACTCCATGTTCAATTTGAGCTATCTAGTAAGACCTTGTCACAAGGAGAACAAAACACACAAACAACAAACCCAACCCTGACCAGATCCAGAATAATATGATCTAACCGTAGTTAACTAAGTCTCTCCATATCTCAAGGCCCTTTTCTCTTCGATGAAATGCGCCAGAGAATCCACACCTCACAGCTGAATGAGCTTTGCATCAAGTTGGTTTAGTGTTTTATTTTAGCCAGACAGTTCCCTGTCTCCAAGATGGGTGCAATCAATCTGGTGGTAGAATCTCTTTCTGCTTTGCAAAGTTCAGTAGGAGATGCATTTTTCTTGGCTTCTTGTCTAAAAAACACTGGTCCCATGTCATTCACTTTGCTGATTATTTTGCAACAGGACAGTGGCAACCATAACTCTTTGAAGTATCTGCTTACTCTCTGTGTACCTAGATGGATTGACCAAATTTCTTGACTATATAATTCTCTTTCTACCCCAAGATCTGTCAAAGATTGTCCAAACACAAAGAAAAAACAGGAATTATTAATATTAATTCAGCCTGCCTCTGAGCCATGCCATATAATTTTTTAATGGTGTTCTTCATACACAATGTTATACGCTAAAGACATCTGATTTCTCCTCAGGCTCTATGAATCACTAAGACCTTAACGGATTTGTAAATGGTCGGCACATAAAAGCTGACAAAGGACCCATTACCAGTGCATATGAATAATTGCAATTGTGTTCTCTCAGCCAGAACTGCTATTTAAAGCATTTATTCATTGAAAATTTCTTAAATGACATCCATATGCGAAAAACTCTTTTAGCAAGATGTTGACAACAGCAAATTAAATAAGCAGATCAGATCCCACTTTTTAGAAGTTCTACAAACTGATGGTCAAATGCTTCAAATCGTTTTTATGTAAAACAGAATTGAAATTTACTTTTCCAACTTTGACTAATGGAACAAATCCAGACACACACACAGACACACACACACACACACACACACACACACGCACACAAACACACACAATTATAATATACCATGAAACCCAAGTAAGTTTTTTTTTTTTGAAGAAGGATTAGTAAGAAAAACAAATACAAAAAAAGGAGGAATGTGTGATAGTGACTGTGTGTGAGCCGAATTGCCAGAAATACTTAGTGTCTGAACCTTTGCAGAAAACGTATGCCAGGTCCATATGATTAATGCTGACAGTTATGTGCCTGTATTGGTTTCTGCCCTGACTTGCTCGCAGATACTTCTTTAAAGCAGCCCTAACTGCTTTCCATTCTCCAGCCACACAGTGACCCCAGAAGTTACTACTCATCTTGGAGACTAAAGATTTTATCTTGTGGATCCTTGTACTCGCGGGAGTTTTAAGGCAGTCTCTGTTAGTGCCCTAAAACCATTTTTACAGGGTTTGTTTTTGTTTTTTATTGTGTTCTATTCTTCCATTGCCAATATCTGCATTTCTTTTGCCTCAGGGTTTTTTTCCAAAATAATAAAAGGTGGCCTTACTTCTATTCATAGAAGTTGAGAAATGCTAAGGACTTAAAATCAAAATAAAATGTGACAGGGAAACAGCCTTCAAGAGTCAGGGTGTGAACACCTCAGCTTACAATTATGATAATTGTAAGTCATCCTTGGTAAAAGCTTTCTGTTTTTCTGTGAGGCTGAGTTTCTGTTTGCTCCTTGTGGAAGCTGGTTTAATGCTGTACTTTTTCTTGGCTGCCTTCCTTCCCCTTTATCACTGTTCTGTTGTGTAGCAGTTTCCTCCAAAGCTAAAACCTTCCATTTTGGAGGAAAACTTCTTATGTCATGGAATGTAAAGGGAAAGAAAGTGAGAGGATGGGATATTTTAGGATAGGATGTGTACAGGGAAGTGAAACAACAAGTTGCTGTGTGGATAGGTGTAATACTCCATTCTGAAGGGGAGCTCCATCAAGGCATGAAGAAAAAAACTCAAAACGGCTTCAGGAAATTACCGCAACTGACCAGATTACTAGGTTCCCTCCATCCGAAAGAGTAAATAAGAAGTCGAGAGTGCTGAGAGTCACCTTAGGCAAGGCGAGCTGCAAGGAAGACTCTCAAAGAAGCCCAACTACCTGGAAGAATCAAAGACCCAGACAGCAGCCAGGAAGAAGCAAGGTCCAGCCAGGCATTCTAGAACAGTGGTTCACAGGGGTTGCCTAAGACCATAGGAACGCACAGATATTTACATTTTGATTCACAACGATAGCAAAGTTATGAAGTAGACACGAAAATAACTTTATGGTTGGAGCCACCACAACAGGAAGAACTATATTGAAGAGTAGCAGCAGCAGGAAGTTTGAGAACCACGGAACCAGCCCAACAAAGACTGGCAGAGCTGCCGGAAGAGGCTCACACCAGTGAGCCTTGCGGTTGCTCTTCACCCATTGAACTGTCTCGGAGGCTATGGTGGTGTGTGCTCGGGGTTTCCAGCGGAGCTGCCCCTCATGCTGGGGTGGGCTTTAGTGATGCCGCTGCCTTTGAGTCACTCCTGCTCTTTTAAAGTACCTCTCAACCATATTCCAATAACGACCCGCTTAAAACTCTTGGGCACAAGACGGAGTTGGACTTTGGCAGTATCCTTACCATCCTTACCATTGTTTCCTTACCGTCTGGATTGAGGAAACTTTTGTTCATTTCTCTCCAGGAAAAAAAAAAAAATCTGCCACACAACTTCCCAGCGTCTCCTAAAGAAAACGCTTCGACCCAGACAGTCCTTTACATAGTTCTGCTGAAGAAACTGAGACCAATACTGCTTTCAGAACTGCTCCACCGGGAAGTTAGGCTTCTACAAGATCCTGGGAACTAATGCATCATCAGCTTCGCTTCCCTTGCAGGTCCTTAAAGTTGCTCCACGCAGTTACTCATTTTCAGCACAGCCAATTTCGTGCGGTCTAATGTGTCTATTCTTGACTCTGACATTGTGGATGGGTTAAGCAATTAGTTTAGTGATTGGATACTGGTGCTCTGCAGCCTCCTTCTCCAGATTCCTATTAGTGAAGGGACTTCCTAGGCGCCCTCACAATAGAAAATTCACAACCAATAAACACTTGAATCTTAAGATTTACATTGGCCAGGCAGGTTGCAATAGCAAGCACTAATAATAACTCCATTTTTCCTTATACTTTGGCAGAAAACTCAGGCAGCTGTGTCCAATTATGCTGAGCACAGCAAATGCAAACTTATTAAAGGTAGGAAATGGGCTGCTTCAGGAAGTGAAAACCTCAAAATAACGTGAGGATAATTTCTCAAGTGTACAGTTTACTTTGTGGTTTCATTACATTTTATTTCACAAATCAACATTGAGTTTCTTTTTTTAAATGCAGGGCAGGAAACAAAACTCTCTTTAATACGTAAAAGTCGTGGTCCACCTTATCAGGTTTGCCCTGATATCAGCCAACACCCACTGAACAGCCAGACCAGATCACTCTTCCTCTTACAGTTCAGAACAATGCACTGTGTTGTGCTTCCTAGTTGGTGGGGTTATTTTGACTAAAGCTAAAACTGAGCTTCAATGTGAAATACCAAAGTGTGGAGAGAAGAAGGCGCACAGGGCATTTAAGTGTTTCGGCACATTGAGTCCTACGGTGGTGTCTCGTGATGTGACACCCGTAAGGCAGGAAGGAAAGTTCACATTTGAGATGATTTAGATTTCTTTTCTCTGCATGTCACATGTCTGCATTACATCGCCTCTGACTTCTCGGAAGATGGCTTCATAAGCAATTTGATTCATGCCGAAATGCTTCTGACAGGAATCTTCTTGCCTCTAAGAGGTTCCCATGCCGTAATAAAGATCGGGAGTAACCTTTCCCTTTCTTTTAATGAAAATTATTGGCCCTTCTACTAGCTTTCTCTAGTGAAGTCCTACAAAGGATCAGTTTCTTTTGTCACTTTTTGTAACTGAATGTTCTTTTCTGCACGCTAAACTGTTTTACAAATGCATCTAAACAATACATACACTGATTTTTTTCATGAATTCATGAGTCACATGAATTTTAAATTTTCCAACTCTCATTTAAAATAAGGCCTTTATCATATTTTTAAACATACTTTTATTGAGATGGGGTGACAGATGAATTATTGAAAGCTAATATTCACACATCTAAATATACTGCTGGACATTTACTATTACATAGTCTTATGGTCTAACAATGCTTTGCTCTAGGAATATTATGAGCTCTAGAGTTGTATAAATATGCACATAAAGAATATTATTATACTATATGCTAACTCCATGTAGATCATATAGACATTATGTATATATAGGTACTATATGTATGGATGCATAGATTTTTTTATGAGATAATAAGTAGCTTTATTCTTTGAAGTTGTTCATTCCTCTAAGCTTTCATCAGAAAGAAGCAGCATTGTTAAACTTTGCTGTCCAAATTCTGTTTATTTTTAACTTTTTCTTAACAGATTAAGTTTGTGTTTTTATTGTTCCGACTGAGAATGTACAATGCACTGGCTACATTTATATTGGTTTCCATGGTTTCCAATACTTCAGAAATTGTCCAAGAAAGGAGTGGAATTTTTCTCACCATGCAAAGATGTTTTTCCCTAACTTGTTTGTGCCCACGTAATGTACCAGTTTGAACCGTCTGCTTTTCTCCTCCCCGTCTGTGCTGTTTGCAAGGGGTGGAGAGGGAAAAAAAATTAAAAAGGCAGGTGGAAGAGAGATGTGCTTTTCATTCCATCAGCCATCAGCTCAGAATTATACTCTTGCTTGGTATCTATGGAAGGCCTGACAAACTCTGTGTAGGCAACAACTGCAGTTTGCTTAATTCCCTCAAATCACTCTCTCATGAACAGGAGATTTCATGGAGAAAGCCAGGCAGAAAGCAGTGGTCTCCAGAAGCAGAGCTGTCTGAAGGGTGTTTTTTTTTTTCTTTTTTTTTTGTTTTGTTTTGTTTTGTTTTTTTGTGTGTGTGTGTGCAAACTGCCTTATTTTTGTTTGTTGCTGAGGCCTTTTTTAGCTACTTTTCCTTTCTCACCAGGTATAAGGATCTAATGGGTTTTTCTTGTTCGTTTTTGTTGTTGTTGTTGTTTTAAGGCATAACCACCTTTGGTTCTGGTCTAGTTACTCACCTGTATTATCTCACTTCTAAAAACTAAAAGCACACCTTCCTCAAGGAAGGTGCCACTTACCCTTTATTTCAGGTCCTCCTTTGTTGTCCTACTTTTTAAAAACAACTTTATTAACATTTCTTATATCTCATTCTGCCTACCCCAATTCCTTCCAACACCCACCCCAGGTAGGAGAGAGAAAGGGTTAGTGGGAGAAGGGGCACAGTTCTCTTAGCTGCTTCCTGCTGGTTAGGGTCATTCCATTCCTTGAAGCCAGTCCAATCCTCGTTTCAGATCTCCAACTGTTTGTCTTACCTCAACAGTAACCAGGAGCTGCAGCAGGAAGCAGCAGTAGCCTTGTTCCTTCTTGGAGCTCTTCCACACTCTCTGACTCTGGCATTTATTCTCTGTCTAGAGTTCTCAGATTTAAACAATGCTCTGCTGGCAAAGCACTCTGCTCAGAGCCCAAATGAGGCAAATAGTTTGCTGCTGTAGACTATCTGTATCAGTCCCATATCCCATAACTGGGATTAATATAAAAACACGTTTATATCCACAACACTTCTTATTTGTTTCAGTAACTGTTGTTGCATCCTTCCTCTCTATATAAGAGCTATTTCTTACTCAGTTAACTTGTGTTTGAAAATGTGTTCAGTTGAATTTTGTTGTTGTCCTTTGCTTGTTTTTTGAGACAAGGTTTCTCTATGTAGTCCTGGCCATCTTGGACTTGCTTTGTAGACCAGGCTGGCCTGGCACTCACAGCCATACACCTGCCTCTGCCTCCCTGAGTGATGGGATTCAATAAGCTTCTGTTGTTACACCCATTTTACAGATGGAATAACTGCAGAAGAGCACCGAGTATGTGCAGAAGTCTTTAAAATATGTCTGTATGGAATTAGACATTAATGCACGCATTCAAGAAATTCACTGACAAAAAAAAACTATGACTTGGGTGTTTTTATCACTGCTGGAAACACATTACTGAATAACATCAATGCTGCTTCTGTCTTCATGGAACATTTATTCAATTTATCTTCATATAAGGCCATACTATCTCTAGAGGCAAATTTTATCAAAAAATACTGGTGCATTTTTGTTCTTTATAAGCTGTTCTTTCACATCAGTAATCCGTCTGATCTATTGTAAGAGAAAAGAGCTCCACTGGAAAAGCTTGCTGTTTCTACTCAACCTTTTCTCTTCTCTACTTCTCTGCCACCCACAGACCCAAGGCATGCTTTTACTCTATCACATAACCTTCTTAACACCCAAGGTCACTGGCCATTACCATGGTCGAGTTAAATAACTTTTAAATCTAGAATTTTGGATAAGAAATGAAAAGAAAAATTTTAAAATTGCTTGCTATTTGGAAAGAATTTAATTGGTTATTTGTATACGTGTATATCCATGTGTGTGTTTTTACGTATGTGTGTGTTCCTGTATGTACTTGTGTCTACATGTATATGCATATGTCTACACATTATACGTACATGTGCGTGTATGTGTGTATGTGTGTGTGTGTGAATGAACATGCATGTATGAAGATCAGAAAATAACTTTTTAAGTTTGGTCTTCACCTTCCATCCTATCTGAGATACGATCTTTTTGTTCTTCTCTTCTAGGCAAAGCAAGCTAGCTGGCCTATGAGCTTCAAGGACTGTCTTCTTTTCACATTTCCATTCATGGTAAGAGTATTAAAATTACAGTTACATACTACTGTCCTGGACTGTGGGTTCTGGGGGATTCGAACTCAGGTACTTACACCTATGTGGCAAGCACTTTACCCACTGAGCCATAGTCATAGCTTGTAACTGATTTTAGACCATTATTCTAAGAGCAGAAGTGTGTTGGGTGGTTGAGAGAAAAGAAGAAGATGAGAGATAATTGTATTGGGGGACAGGTAGGTAGATATATAAAAAGAAACACTAATAAGAATCAAGCTGTCCTAGGCAGAAGGACACCAAAGGCCACTGTTTACCCTTGACCTCCTGTCTTATTTCTAGCTGCTAAAAAAAAAATGTGCCTGATATAGTTGTCACTAGGAGTGGTGCTAGGAAGCAGATGCAGGATCTGTATTTGGGAGATGGATTCTTATGAGCCAAGTGGTTTTGAAGATACTATTAGTGATGAATTGACGTAGCAGTGGTCCTATGAGAGAGCAGTGATTGTGATAAGCTGAGAATTTTATCTGTGATGACCCCAATACAGGACCCAAGTGGGAGGACTGTATCCATGGACATAATGGCGTTGGAATCCAAAGATGCCTGAGAGCACTAATTATAACGACAGTGTACTGATCACAACTGACACCTTAAGAGATAAACTGACAAGTGTAGAGAACTGATAACCAATTTAATGTAATGCATGAGAGTCAAAGATCCTCCTGGAAACATTTTAAAAGAACCATTTACCTATAGCTGGAGGGTAGAGAAACTAAGGGCAGGAAGAGAGTGTATTTTTAGAGGAAAGCTAAACTCCCTTCCTGGCAAAGAAGAGCCTAGTGGAGATAATGCGACCCTAGCCTGCGTTGATGTGTGGGTTGAAGAATTTAAATAAGTTCAGTCTTCAGATCCCACTGTCTTTCTGGGCCACATAAGTATTCCTCTTTCCCAGGGGACCAGCCACTTGCCTCATGCTTGGCTTGAAACTGTAGAAAAAACTACTAAGGCAGGTCTTCCTCAAGATCTGCTTCTGCCCCCTTTCCTGGTTAACAGATCGATAACATGAGATCAATAGCAATGAGGTTTCTGTTTGAGTTGGTATGTGAGACTTCGTATGCTAAGTAAGTTACAGGCCCTGGATACCATAGACTAATGTCATTGGCATTGTAGGGCTTAGATAAATTATGAAAGTACATGTTTTGGTTAGGGTTTCTAGTGTTGTGAAGAGATATCAAGGCACAGGCTATAATGGAAGTTTTGGTTTCATTAAAAACTCAGTTATGTTATGTAACTATGTTTTTGTTTTAATACCAAGCATGTGATTTTAGTTGGGCTTTACTTTGTCTACAGCTAATAATTGTCTCATGTGGAGTATGGCCTTTGACAGCTGCTAATGGCATGCCATGTGTGGCAAAGAGAGTGGTGTGATCTAAGGCTCTGAGGCTATAAATAAGAGAGCCCAGAAAGAAGGTGTGCTGTCTAGTATTAGCGTGTGGCGTGTGTGTGGTGCATAGCAGTTTGGAGAGACCAGAGATTAATGGTGTGGTGCCTTAGAAACAGACAGAGAGGAATGTTTCAAAACATTGGCTTGAAGGAGACTGCTTGCTGTGTCTGCTGTTGAGGGAGAATTGGTATAGCCCTAAAAGAACCCATAGACCCTAATCACTGGGAGAAGAAAAGGGGTATGTGCCCCCTCTACCCACTAACCTTCCCTCTCCTATCTAGGGTTGTGGGGTTGGAAAGGAGAGGCTATAAAGAACCCCAAATAAAATAGTTTAAAAATGAGAGCTAACAAGGCAACTCTTCTAAAGAAAAACATTTAATTGGTGCTGGCTTACAGTACAGAGATTCGGTCCATTATCATCATTGTGAGGAGCATGGCAGCACACGGGCAGACATAGTGCTGGAGATACAGGTAAGAGTTCTACATCTGGATCACCAAGAAGAAAGAGACAATGAGCCACTTGCCTAGCCTGAGCATCTGAAACCTGTAAGGCCACTCCCAATGATACACTTTCCCCAACAGTGCCACACCTACTCCAACAAAGCGACACCTCCCAAAAGCATCAGTCCTTGTTAGCCTATAGGGCCATTTTCATTCCAGCTAGCACAGGGCAGTATCAAGCTAGACAAAATAACAAACAGGATGATAGAAAGCTTGCCAATTTTAGTTCCTCCTCTTTATATGACTTAGCATCTTGATTAGGGGTCTAGGTCCTCATTTACTGCTAGGGCAAGCCTTCAAAACTTGGATTTCGTAACAGCCCTTTTGAAATGGCACAGATATTCTAGAATTACAGTGCAGGTTATGTGCTAGCCATGAATGGAAGGCCCTGAAAGAGACATATCTGCTACTTGCATTGAGTTTACCATCCAAGACTAGAAAGCCTATGATAAGACTAGAGAGAGGTTGGGGTAGGCTGAGTGTAGACTCATTATCATGATAATAATGAATCATTGGTCAAGACAACACAGGCTTCAAGTGATGGTTTGTGAAATCCAGTGGAGGTTGTGGTCTTTGATTGAGCTGACAATAGAAGATACTGGGATAAAATGGTAAGCTCTTCAAACAAAGATAAGTTTTGAGATTGTAAGAGGCCACAAACAACACCCATTCATCACAAGTAAGGTGAGTATAACCTTACTAATTATAGCAGTAGCACTGAAGGAACTGAACCGGAAACAGGAGAATCTATATCTACAGAAGTATACCTTAGTGATTCAAAAAGGATAGGTGGGGGAAGTGGGGATAGGAACCATCTCCTTCTAAAGATTAACTCTAGTTTTCCTCTGTCCCCAACATATTTCCAGGCAGAGATAGCAGGAACTGGTATATATCCCATTGTCACAGAGCCAGCCCAACGTGATGACACGGAAAAACCAGTACAGAAGTGACGAATCCTGTCCTTTGACTACTGGATGGTACTTCCTCACATTGGTACATTGTGCTAAGACCTGGGAGTCAGACAGTAGGTGTGGTTCTCATTTGGTCTAAAAATGAGCCACCAGAACAGTAATCATGAACTGTCGTATTGCCTTGAAGTTTTAAGATGTTTTGTCCTTTTGTCTCATAGGGTCATTGCCTCCACCTGTAGGAGCAGGAGAATTAAAGCAATTGTTTCTGAATTCTGTATCTATGTGGTTTAGCCTTTAGGAAAACAAAAAACAAAAACAAAACAAAACAAAAAACACCCAGTTTTTCTTGAGTCTAAAGCCACATATTTCAGGAAGTACAACTAGTAAATCTAGTTAGTTGTTTCTTGTGGGTTAATCAAAGTAGCCATGGGGACAAAGGCATGTTCAAATGGTACCCTTTTTTAAGTGAAGAGTAATTGCTGATTCTATCATTCTCTCTCCCCACAGGATTTCCTGAATGAACTTTGCAATTCTGAGTGGAGGGCAGACCAAGCTCACAGAGCCCCTTGCTGCCAAAGAAGGCAAACACAGGCACTGGAAAGATGGCTCATCAGTTAAGAGCACTGGCTGCTCTTCCAAAGGTTCAATTCCCAGCACCCACATAATGGCTCACAAAGTTCAAACTCTAATTATACAGAATCTGTCAACTTCTACTGGCCTCTGTGGGTTCAGCATGCAATGGAGAACAAACATACATACAGGTAAAACACCCATACATGTAAAATAATAATAACAACAAAAACAGCAATCAGGCATAAAGGTAGAATACAGAACCTCAGACTCCCATAGAGTATACTGGTTTGGTAGAAGGAGCTCTAGGCCTGAAATGAAGGGGGAGGGGCAGATAGTCAAGAGGTACTTACCACAGTAATTGTGTGAATTCCTAGGTCTCTGTTTTCAGTATTGTATGGATACAGTGACTGTCCTATCATTATTTACCAAGGCAAGAATGGGTAGGGTTGTCACCCATGCAGATAAGAATGTCTAGGTTCAAATTTCCCACCTTTCCTCTGTCTCTTCCCATCTCAGTTATATTATCTTTATGTTATTCTTAACTCTAAGTATATGTATTTCTCAGTCAAAAGAGAATGATATTGATCTCATTGAATCCTTAATGAGAATTAAATACCATTTCCTTAATGAGAAAGATAACACCACTGTGAATATTCAATAATTATTAACAAGCATTATTACAGCACTCATTGAAACCCCAATATCTCCTGTTAGCCTATAAGTTCACTGACTATTTAGTTTTTAATTTATATGACTTTATTCATTGATGGCAGAATTTATATTTCATGCATATATAATATCTTAAAGTTATCCCAGAAAAGATTTTTGTCACATTTTCTCTATGTGATACATATGCTCTGATTTATAGTATCACCGTAGCTCACCATCCATTCTTAATCTCATCTTCATTCACTCATTCATAAAAATTTATTGAATTTAAATACATATACATATATACAGATTTAATTATTATGCTATGTATGCTGTGATCACATTATCAACTGTTCCATCATCTGAGGTATTGCTCAGCACTTGGGGAAATTATTATGGGGAAATGCAGGTGAATTAAATGCACCATCCAAATGCATTAAGTACAGGAGCGTATGATGGCAAACACAACCATCTAGCACTCTCCTAACCTGAAAACTGACCCACGGTCCTTGTACATAGAAACTTGCCACTAGACTCTTTTCTTTTTTGTGACTAACCTTATAAACTTTACTTTAAAAACCTTGCAAAGAAATCGGAAAAACACACACCAAAATTAACCAGATCCAAAGTCTATACAATCAAAAGAATTTCTATACAGTTAGGATAGGCATTTGGAATGGAAGCTGTGGCACTTCATATTAAAATTTACACATTCAGTATCAAATATATTTCATTTACTTATCCACCACCCAAATCATATTTTTATAAAAGGCCACGAAAGCATTTATATTATTTTCAAGCAGGGCCTTGGGAGTCCTGGACTTGCTTTGTGGTCTCAAACTCACAGAGATCTGTGTACCTCTGCCTCCTTGAGTGCTGGGATCAAAGGCATGTGCCACCATGCCTGGCTCCATGACAGAATTACAATGAAAAAAAAATCCTTTTTATCCTCTTTCACCACTATTGTCAATCATCTGTAATCAGTTCCTCCTCATCCTCCCACTGTAAGCCTTTCTTAATTTGTTTTCATGTCATCATGTTGAACTGAACATGTACATCTGTTTTCAGGTGAATATACAGATACACACACACACACACACACACACACACACACACACACACATATATATATATATATGTAATTGGGTTTATTTCAGCATATGGAAGAGAACATGTGTTCTCGCATTTCAACTCATTAATTTCAGCATATATAGTAATGCTTTCTAAGAATTTCTGAATTACCCTTTTTTGTGAGTTTTCTTTTTATTTTATTTTTTTCTTCTAGGTTTACTGTACAGATTTTTGCAAAAATAGAGGAGAAAGAAAACACATGTTAATTTTGCTTGTTTAGAGAAGGTGCTGGAACCTGTCTCTTGAGGCACACCTGCTCGTTTCTAACGCTGGCTCTGAGCCACGTGTTTCACAGACAGCTTTATTTCTGGGGAACAGCCATGGTTTTTGTTTCCGTTGTTGTTTTGGGTTTATTGTGTGTTGGTTGGTTTGTTTCAGTAGCACCTGGACAGATCATTTAGTTTCTGATGTTGGCTTCAGGAGGGTCATCTCCTCATTTCATTGGAAGGGCCTTTAACAAGGCATGGCCTCAATACAGCAGATTCCCAGGACAGTCAGTTCTATGCGGGCCTGGAGGCACACAAAGTCCAAGAACCCCTCTGTAACACAAGAAAAACAAGCCATTCATTTTTTCCCTCTATTTGCCACTGTGTCCCTCCTTGCTTACAAAAACTGAGACAATATTTGTGTTGAATGGATTAGAGCATCGAAGTGCTTTTTCTTTTCCTAGGACAGGTTTTATAGACACATACCCCCCGTTACATTTCATCTCATTTCCCTTTTCCTCCTACTTCATCTGATCTCTTCTACCAGGAGCTAAAAGCAACACTACACCATGTTCTGGGGACTGTAAAAATTCAATAATTTAAGCTAGCTTGAGTTTCCCAGGAAACATTTTTTTTTTATGGGCAAAGGCATTTGAAGCATCATTTATACAGGTATGCAGCTCTAAGGAGGCTAAACAAAGTAGAAGGTGGGTAGGAAATGTGAACCAAAGAATCAACATGAATACATACAAGAGGTGCTTCCCTCTTTGCTGTGGCAAAATACTTGACAGGAGCAATTTATAGCTCCAGAAGGTACCGTGCGCACAGCAAGGGGTCATAGCGAGCAAGTCCACCACAGTGGGTTCTGGTACTGAGGTCTTCATGTGCTGGTGGGTTCACCGCAGAGACTAGACTTGAGGCAACCATCATCCTCATGGACTCCACCCCAGCTGTCTACATCTTCCAAGGGGATCCCACTTCCCAGATATTTCACACTTCTCAAAATGGTACCAATGTTTTGATTTGCATTTCCCTGATGAGTAAGGATGTTGAGCAGTCCTTTAAGTGTTTCTCTGCCACTTGATTTGTTGCTGTTTAACTGCTTGAGTTCTTTATATATTCTAGCTATTAGCTCTCTGTCATATATAGGGTTGGTGAAGATGCTTTCCCAATCTGTAAGCTATGGCGTTTTGTTCTGACAACAGTGTCCTTTGCTTTGGAGTGAGGGTGGGATTGGGAGAGGATGACGGTGGGGCTATAGCTGGGATACAAAGTGAATAAACCTTAATAAATAAAAAAATATATATATATTAAAAAAGAACAAAAATTGCGCTTTAAACTTTGTCTATAATGAGCTGTTTTTAACTCAATATCCTTTGAACTTTTGTGAGTAATACAGTGGAAAAATAAAAATAATGCATGCCCTCATTAAAAAAAGTATATTAAAAACCCTTTACAATACAGTATAACTAATACCAAACAAAACAAAACAAAACAAAACAAAAAAAAAAACAAACATGGTACCAGCAACTGCAGCAAAGTACTTAGAATTGGAGCAGGTAGAGGACAGTCTAACTTTAAGCCTTGACACTCATAAGCTACAAAGTTAACAGTTTTTGCTATCTAATAGATCAGTTGGCTCCATCATAGAGGAGAGTTAGGGTTAGAGAGGTTTACAGACTACTTTCCCAGGGGCATCCACCCGAAGGAAAAAGGATGGCATTCATCTGTTTATCTGCCAGTACTTCTACTCCAACTCTAAGTGACTTTTGGTCCTAGCATCAGCATGAGAAGGCATAAATTTCTCCACAGTTTTCATCAGCTCTTCTCACTAGGAAATGCCTAGGAGAAACCCAAGAATGCACGCATGCACTGTACAGAGCACAAACAAATTTGAAGTTTGAGGTTTCTGAGCTTGTGGAGGTTAAGCCTGGTTGTTCTGATAGCCAGAGCTGAGATGGGTAGCCAAAGAGTGAAAAGCCAAGGGGAATCTGAAGTGGTGCATAAGTGCTGTGTGGTGTCCACGCTCATTTTTCAGGAGCCATTTTAAAAACTAGATATCGTCTCGCTGTTTTTGTTTGGGTTTCCAGAAAGACAGAGACAGAGACGGAATGAACTTGAAGTTGAGTGGGTAGGCCCTGGGAAGAATTTGGGGAAGGGAAAGAATATAAATAAAATATATTGTACCAAAAGAAAAAAATTAATTTTTTTCTTTTTTATTATTTTTTTAATATTAGTTACAGTTTATTAACTTTGTATCTCAGCTGTATCCCACTCCCTCAATCCCACCCAACCCCACCCTCCCTCTCCCAACTCCTCCCAGCCCCTTTCTAACTCCACTAATAGGGGAGGGCCTCCTCCCCTTTCATCTGACCATGGTTTATCAGGTATCTTCAAGACTGGCTGCAAAATTCTCCTCTGTGGCCTAACAGGGCTGCTCCTCCCTTGGTGTGTAGGGGAGGTCAAAGAGCCCATCCAAAATTTTAGACTGTGTAATCAGCACGTAGCTGCCATGACAGTGCTCCTGGGCCACAGTGGTCTCACCTGTAAATGATGCCAAGGGGGGAAAAAACATTATGAGTAATTTGGAAAATGAAATATAGGGTGACTTGTGTTGGACATCTAGTACAGCGTTTTCTCCACAGCAAAGGCAACAATTGGCACAATAACACTACTTTCCCCATTAATGGCATTGTTCTTATTTCTGTCTGAAATTAATTTTGCTCAGTGTCTTGAATAAACTTTCTTCCAAAGCCTGACAAGATGGTGTGCCCTGAACTGTCTTTCTGTGTGATGTGTTAGATACTGAGATAAGAAAGGGAGAAGGGGGTCAATAATGGCACATGCCAACAAGGCTTAAGTCCAGGGGTGCTGAGCGAGGGAGAGACATTTCCCAAGCTTTAAGCTTTTCTCATAGGGCCAGCTTCAAACTGTAACCACCTCTAAGGATGAGCCTTCATTTGCCTGTGTGTCATAGCAAGACTTGTGAGCTACGGGTAGCATTATTTCTTTACAATCTCTGTAAGACAAAATTATATACACTTATCTGCCACCCTCATAATTCCTTGGTTGTAGTCGTTATGTTTGTAGGTGGCAACAAAGGGCACAGGAAAAAGCACCTAAATGCCACAGGTTATGAGCTCAATTAGTGTGGGACTATACAGAGAGAAATTCAGTTCCTCCTAACTTTAATGCATATTCTTAGGAACTGCAGTTTTCAGTGTCCTCTGGGTACTCAGCTCTCCATTGTCCTTTGGGGAGATCTTGTGTCTGCTTTGTGAGTTGTGAGTGCCAGGTTTGTCTGCCCAGTCAGCAGCCAAACCCCATCCCCTCCTGAGGAAAACATATGTTTACTGAGACCACAGTCACTGGATTTTAGCACTGGCCTTAGCAAAACCTATTTATGAGGCAAATCCGGTGCTGTGCAAAATTAAAATCTGCCTTGAACACCTTCCAAAACTAAGCTGAAATGGTTTTTGGATTATTCATGGCAGTGGATTATTCACACCACTGCGCCCCTATTAACACAGCCTTGTTCCTAGTTCACCACCCAGTCAGTTTCAATATGTGAATGAGCACTGGTGCAAGTCGGTTGCAAACAACTCAGAACACGTTATCCTGCAAGCCTTGAAAAACCGTGACTTAGACTGCTGGTGAGACATTCTCAAAGCATGATCCTTGACTGCTGCTGTCAGCACCATCATCACTAGCTAGAAACTTGTCAGAAATACAAAAGGAAAACACAGCCACAAAGCATTTTTGGATAGATCAGTATGCAGGGTGAGGAGTTTGCAACACATGCAGTAAGCTGCCTTGGTGTCCTAGTTATTTTCTTATTCCTGTGACAGAACAGCATGACTTAAAAATGATTTGGCGGTTGTGTTATTTGCTTTATGTATTATCCTGAATCACAATCCATTGAGGGATATTGAGGTTAGGAATGCAAATAGAGCAGGATCATGAAGGCACAAGCTGATACAGAGGCATGGAGGAGTGCTGCTTACTGACTTTCTCCCCATCATTTGGTCAGCCTGCTTTCTTGTGTTATCCAGGACCTTCAGTCCAGAAAAAGCACCATCCACAATAGGATGGGCCCTCCCACCTCAATCACTAATTAAGAAAATGTCCTGCAAGACTGCAGACATCCTAGTCTTATGGAGGTAGTTTTCTAATTGATGTTCCCTCCTCTCAGATAACTCTTACCTTGTGTCAAGTTGATAAAAAAACAAAACAAAACAAAACAAACAAACAAAAAAAACCTAACATACTTGAGAAGCATTATAAATTCATTAACATTATTTTAGAGATGAGATCATTTGTATGAAGATTTTTAGAGAGGTTCTGGATGCAGAGGAGATATTGGAGAAGGCTACTAGTGTTGCTTTTGATGCCTGCACCCTGTTCTTCCATTAGCAGAAGAGTGGTCCAAAGCTTTCATCCTTTTTCTTTTGTTTGTGAGTTGTAGATGCCCAGTGCAGACGCTTAGCACTCATTACTTGTAGGCCATTGTGGACTTTTGCCTGGGTTTTGCTGCAGTATGCAAACCAGCTAATTATTTGAGAAACATTTGCCCAAAATAGCCTTAACTGAAGCCAGAATTTCTGAGGTCTCTAAAGACTAAAGGCATAATGAAAACTAAATAAGCTTGTGTTTGGGTTGAGATAAAAACATTTTGGCATCGTGATTGAGTTGATCCATGAGTATGTTGTTATTTCCATCACAGGAAGGTAATTATTGTTGACAATTCATCAAATGGTAGCAGGCTGTGACTGTCATGGAGGATAAACCACCTTTATGCAGGGCTTTTGGCCATAGTAGATACTCCTCCACACCGGAGCACTTGTTCCCAGGGGTACATGAGCAACTTGAAGTAGTGAAGTTGATGCAGTAAAGAATTTACCAATAAATTTGTTTATGAAATATTAAGCGACACAAAGCAAAGGTTGGGTAAAGAAGAACTGCCTCCCGTGTGACTCAACGATGAGGAATATCTAGTCATACAGGAGCAATAGTGTTCCGGTTCTCGCTTTTTAAGTCTATAGTATTCCCTCTGCATTGATAGTTCTTAATATTTTTGGCTTAGGAATTCTTATCTTATCTGAAAGATCCTTCCTTCACAGGATTTAGTTTAAGAGATACATAAATTACAGCATTTATACCTGTATATTAAAACTAAAGTTTTGGGAAGAAACAAACAGAGAGGGAGGGGGAGACATCTCCATCAGTAAAGTGCCTAATGAATTCCATTGTGTAAAAGTACCACCATTTCTGCACCAATTCTTCCTTTGAGGGACATCTGGGCTGTTTTCAGGTTCTCGCTATTACAAATAAGGCTGCTATGAACATGGTTAAACAAATGAACTTGTGTTCTTGAGCATGTTTTGGATATTTGCCCGGTATTGCCTGGTACAGCTGGATCTTGAGAAAGCACTACTCCTAATTGTCTGAGAAAACGCCAGATTTATTGCCAAAATGGTCTACAAAGTTTACATTCGCACCAGCAATGGAGGAGGGTTCCCCTTTCTCCACATTTTCTCCAGCATGTATTGTCACTTGAGTTTTTGATCTTAGCCATTCTGATGGTGTAAGGTGAAATCTGAGGGTCCTTTTGATTTGCATTTTCCTGATGACTAAAGACGTTGAGTATTTCTTTAAGTGTTTCTCTGCCATTTGATATTTCTCTAAAGAGAATTCTCTGTTTAGTTCTGTACTCCATTTTGTAATTGGATTACTTGATTTGTTGTTTTTAATTTCTTGAGTTCTTTATATATTCTGGATATTAGCTCTCTGTCAGATCTATATCTGGTTAGTGGGTATCCTTTCCCAGTCTGTAGGCTGTCATTTTGTTCTGATGACAGTGTCCTTTGCTTTACAGAAGCTTTTCAGTTTCATGAGGTCTCATTTATTGATTGTTGCTCTTAGAGCCTGTGCTATTGGCGTTCTGTTCAGGAAGTTGTCTCCTGTGCCAATGAGTTCTAGGCTCTTCCCCACTTTTTCTTCTAACTGATTTTGTGTGTCTGGTTTTATGTTGATATCTTTGATCCACTTGGACTTTAGTTTTTTGCAGGGTGATAAATATAGATTTATTTGCATTTTTTCTTTATGTAGACATCCAGCACCATTTGTTAAAGATGTCTTTTTTCCGTTGAATGGTTTTGTCTTCTTTGTCAAAATTCAAGTATCGGTAGATGTGTGGGTTTATTTCTGGGTCTTCTATTTGGTTCCATTGATCCACCGTTCTGTTTCTATGCCAGAACCATGCCGTTTTTATTACTATTGCTCTGTAGTACAGCCTGAGATCAGGGATGAAGATACCTCCAGATGATCAGTTGTACAGGATTGTTTTGGCAATTCTGTTTTTGTTTTTGTTTTTGTTTTTTTCCATATGAAATTGAGAATTGTTCTTTCAAGTTCTGCAAAGAATTGTGTTGGTATTTTGATGGCAATTGCATTGAATCTGTAGAGTGCTTTTGGCAGAATGGCCATTTTCATTATGTTAATCCTACTGATCCTTGAGCATGGTAGATCTTTCCATCTTTTGATATCTTCTTCAATTTCTTTCTTCAGAGACTTGAAGTTTTTCTCAAACAGGTCTTTCACTTGCTTGGTTAGTGTCACCCCAAGGTACTTTATGTTATTAGTGGCTATTGTGAAGGGTGTTGTTTCCCTGATTTCTTTCTCAGTCCTTTTGTCTTTGGTATACAGGAGGTTTTTTTTTGGGGGGGGGGGAGTTAATTTTGTATCCAGTAACTTTGCTGAAGGTATTTATCAGCTGAAGGAGTTCTCTGGTTGAATTTTGGGGTTGGCTCATGTATGCTACCATATTGTCTGTGAATAGTGACACTTTGACCTCTTTCTTTCCGATTTGTATTCCCTTGATCTCCTTTAGTTGTCTTATTGCTCTAGCTAGGACTTCAAGCCCTATGTTGAACAGTTACAGAGAGAATGGGCAGCCCTGCCTTGTCCCTGATTTCAGTGGGATTGATTTAAGTTTCTCTACATTTAGTTTGATGTTGGCTATAGGCTTGCTGTGTATTGCCTTTACTATGTTTAGATATATGTGTTGTATCCCTGATCTCTCTAATACTTTAAACATGAATAGCTTTCAGATTTTGTCAAATGCTTTTTTGTCATCTAAGGAGATAATCGGGTGTTTTTTCTCTGTCAGTGTGTTTGTATGGTGGATTACATTGATGGATTTCCATATATTGAACTATCCCTGCATGGCTAGGATAAAGTTTACTTGGTCATGATGAATGAAATCTTTTATGGGTTCTTGGATTCAGTTTGCAGGTATTGTATTGAGTATTTTTGCATTCATGTTCATAAGAGAGATAGGTCTGAAGTTCTCTTTTTTTGTCTTTGTGTGGTAGGTATCAAGGTGACTGTGGCTTCAAAGAATGAGTTTGGTAATGGTCCTTCTGTTTCTTTTTTATGGAATAATTTGAAAAGAATTAGATTTAGCTCTTCTTTGAAGGTATGGTAGAATTCTGTGATGAAACCATCAGGCCCTGGGCTGTTTTTGGAAGGGAGACGTTTGATGACTGTTTCAATTTCCTTGTGGGATATAGGACTATTCAATCTTTCTACCATATCTTGACTTAATTTTGCTAGATAGAATCTATCAAGAAATTTGCCCATTTTATTTAGATTTTCAAATTTTGTGGCATATAGGCTTTTGTAATAAGACCTAATGAGTGTTTGGATTTCCTCCATGTCTGTAGTTATGTCCCTCTTTTCATTTCTGATTTTACTGATTTGGATAGATTCTCTCTGCTTTTAGTTAGTTTGGCTAAGGGTTTGTTTATCTTGTTGATTTTCTCAAAGAATCAGCTCTTGTTTTCATTGATTCTTTGAATTATTCTCTTTGTTTCTAATTGATTGATTTCAGCCCTGAGTTTGATTATTTCCAGCTGTCTGCTCCTCTTGGGTGTATCTGTTTTTCTTTTTTTTTTTTTTTTGGGTGTTTTTTTTTTTTTTTTTTTTTTTTTTTCCCTAGAGTTTTCAGTTGGGCCATTCAGTTGTTTGTATGAGATGTTACAAATTTCTTCTTGAAGGCACTTAGTGCTACGAATTTTCCTCTGAGCACTACTTTCAATGTGTCCCATAAATTTGGGTATGTTGTGCCTTCATTTTCATTGAATTCTAGGAAGTCTTTAATTTCTTTCTTTATTTCTTCCTTAACACAGCTGTCATTGAGTAGCAAGTTATTCAGTTTCCATGTGCGTGTAGGCTTTTTGTTATTTTCATTGTTGTTGAGGTCCAGCTTTAGTCCATGGTGGTCAGATAGAATACAGGGGATTATTTCATTCTTCTTGTATCTGTTGAGGCTTCCTTTGTGACCAACTATATGGTCTATTTTGGAGAAGGATCCATGAGGTGCTGAAAAGAAGGCATACTTTTTTTTGAGTTTGGGTGAAAAGTTCTATAGATTTCTCTTAGGTCCATTTGATTTAGGGCCTCTGTAAGTGCCTTTATTTCTCTGTTTGGCTTCTGTCCCTTGGTGAGAATGTGGGGTTGAAGGCCCCCATTATTAAGGTATTAAAATTGAGGTGTGGTTTAAGCTTTAATAATGTTTCTTTCATGAATGTAGGTGCTCTTATCTTTAGGACATAGATGTTCAGAATTGTGATGTCCTCTTCGTGGATTTTTCCTTTGATGAAAATGCAGTGCCCCTCCTCATTGTTTTTGATCAGTTTGGGTTGAAAATTTATTTTATTAGATATTAGGATAGCTACCACAGCTTATTTTCTGAGTCCATTTGCTTGAAAAACTTTTTTCCAGCCTTTTACTCTGAGGTGGTATTTATCTCTGTTGTATAGGTGTGTTTCTTGGATGCAACAAAATGTTGGATCCTGTTTCCGCAGCCATTCTGTTAGTCTGTGTCTTTTTATTGGGGAGTTGAGTTCATTGTTGTTGATAGATACTAGTTAATTTCTTTTGATGTGGGGTTGGTGGTGTTATTGTGTTTCATTGCTTGGATTCTTCTGATTTTTTGTTGTGTAGTTTCTATGTCCTATGTTTTCTTGGATATAGTTGTTTTCGTTGGGTTGGAATTTTCCTTCTAGTATCTTCTGTAGATCTGGGTTGCTGTGTAGATATTGTTTAAATTTGGTTTTGTCATGCAACATTTTGATTTCTCCATCTATGTTGGTTGAAGCTTTGCTGGGTTCACATCTGTGGTCCCTTAAATCTCCATGACATCTGCCCAGGCCCTTCTGGCTTTCATAGTTTCTGTTGAGAAATCTGGTGCGATTCTGATAGGTATACCTTTATATGTTACTTGGCCTTTTTCCCTTGTTGCTTTAATATTTTTTCTTTGTTCTGTAGGTTCAGTGTTTTGACTATGATATGATGTCACGAGTTTCTTTTATGGGCTAGTCTATTTGTTGTTTTGTAGGCTTCTTGTATGTTTATTTGGGCATCTCTTTCTTTAAGTTGGGAAAATTTTCTTCTATGATTTTCTTGAAATTATTTTCCAGACCTTGGAGCCTGGTATCTTCTTTTTTATCTACTCCTATTATTCTTAGATTTTTGTCTTTTCATGGTGTCCTTGATTTCTTGGATGTTTTGTGTGTGGAACTTTTCTGATTTTATTTTTTATTTGAGAGATGTATCAATTTCTGCAAGTGTATCTTCAGCACCTGAGATTCTCTTTTCCTTCTCTTGTATTCTATTGGTGATGCTTACCTTTGTAGTTCCTGAACTTTTCTGTATGTTCTCCAGCTCCAGGGTTTTCTCTGTCTGTGTATTATTTATTAATTCTAATTCTGTTTTCATGTCTTGCACCATTTCCTTCATCTGTTTGAATGTGAAGTCCTATTTTTCAATGATGGCTTCTATTTTTTTGTTCGTTTCCTCTCTATATGCCGCTAATTGTGCCTCTACCTGTTTGGCTGTATTTGCCTGTATTTCTTTGAGAGATTTGTTCATTTTATCTTTATTTGCCTTAACTTATGTAGCTATTTCTTTAAGAGAGTTGTTCATTTTCTCTTTATGTGTCTCTATTTGTGTGGCCATTAGTCTGAGAGATTTATTCATTTCCTCTTTATAAGCCACCAATAACTGGATAAGCATAGTTTTAAAGTCATTTTCTTTTGTTTCAAATGAATTGAAGTGTCCATTGATTTGGGGGGTTGCTGGTGAAGCCATGATATCCTGATGTTTGTTGGGTGTGCTGTTATGCTGGCCTCTGACCATCTGCTTATCTGTATCCCTCGCTGTTTGTTCCTGGAGTCTGTACTTCAGACTAGGTCCATCTTTTTTCTGGTTTCTGGAATGTTTTTCAGGAAGATGACAGAGGTTCAAGGGTTTGAGAGTGTGCATTGGTGTTTCAGCTGTACCTAAGGGAGGAAGATTTTTTGGCGTAGAAGCACAAATGCAGGCAAGCAAGCATGTCTGTGTACATGGAAGTGTGCCTTGAAGGACAGGGTGCTAGAGTATGTAGATGCTTGGAATGTGGGGCAGAGAGTGGTGCAGGCACAGGAGGGGTTGCAGGCACTGGTGGTGTTTGAGGGCACAATGCACTTTTGCAGATTCCCTGAATACCTCATTGGCCTACAGGCCACTGGTATTCCGCTCTGTCTGGACTCCAGAAGTTGTTTGCTTGGATCCACCGGTAGACCCACAGAAGAGGGGCTTCAATGTTGAGAACACTGTCCCAAGAATCCCTATGTTGCCCACAGTGGGAGTGTGGGTGGGAGGGATCCGATGTCTGCCTGGTATCGCAGAGGGACCCTGGATCTGGGGCTCTGCACGCACTCACTTGAAAGTGCGCTCACTCTCTAGAGGTCTATTCGGAAAACACAGGCATTCCCCCTGTTCGCTATTCTCAAATTTGGGCCTGCTGGGACAAAGGCATATGTAGGAGCTCCAACAGCTCAGTGATGCTGCATCCTCAGAACTTGGAGGCTTGTAAAGCTGTCTCCTAGGAGTCCAGCCATAGCTGCAGAACTGGGAGGCCGAGACAGATGCCTGCTTCGAAGTCCTGGGGAGCCCCTACAGCAGTCTATGGACCTGGGTTGTCCAGTGGGCCTGGCCGACCTGTGTGGCCCCGTACCGCCATCTGCCCACCACCGAGGGACTGTGTGGCAGGTACAGTTGCTGTCTGGGTGGCCCTGTAGGGCCTGTATAGCTGTTCATGGAGCCGGACCTGGAAGGCTTGTATAGCTGGCAGCAGCTGCTGAGGAACTAGTAGCCCCTGCCTCTGCTGTCTCAGTCACCAGGCTGGGGGTGGGGGGGTGGTTCTGTGCTATGAGCCACAGGCATTGTAGGCTGTCTCCACTGCCTCTGAGGAGGAAAAAGGCCCAACAAGGGGAAGTGCAGGGGGATCGAATGTTCACCACTCTCCGTCTCCAGAGAAGTCCCTGGGTGGCCTGGATCTAAATAGCCTCAGCTCGCATGCTGTCCCCTTTTGTCCAGGAAGCTTCAAGGTCAATATTTGGGCTTCAGCTGCCCCTCCACTAATTAATTTCGGAGTTTCAGATTCTTTGACTCTCAGATGTGGTGTGAACTGGTCACCACCATCCCTGCCATACTTTTAATATCATACCCAAACTCAATAAATTATAGTTCCTGGAAGATAGGTGGCAATAGTGAGTCTGGCTATTTTGAACTATCTTCCATTTAAATGGATGATATTATGACATCATACTCTATTGGAGTGTCCTCTTGTGAATTGTGTGAAGGTTGTCTTTGTATATTCAATGCTGGTTTCTGTACAGGCAGTGATCTGACAATAGTCAGGACCATGGTACTGTCCTGCAACATATTTTGTAAACACTCACTTCAGCACCTTCTGATTGTTTTAATAAAGAGCTGAATGGCAAATAACAAAGGAAGGAGAGAAAAGCAGGGCTTCCAGGCAGATAGGAACTCTGGGCTCTGGGAAAGAATTAGGCACAAACATTCACCAGAGGAAAATGGAGGAAAGAAGATGGTGCTGGGACTGAGAGATTGAGGAAAGGTAACAAGCCATGTGTCAGAACATAGACTAATATGAAGGGATTAATTTAAGTCAAGAGCTAGTTGGGGAACAATCCTAAGCAGAGGCCAAGCTTTCAAAATTAATAAAAGGTCTCCATGCTATTAATGGAAACTGTTGATCCAAGAAAGTCAGGTTATAATTGGCAGCCAAACAATTCTAATACTCAGATCACATGGGAAAGCATTGATGAATTGAGCTACAAAGATCTCCTAATGAACGCATTAATATTTTTATATAGATTCAAGCATTCTATTAACTGATGGTACCCGTCATGTTCTCAGAAGTCTTCAGATACTGAGAGGATGTCAACTTTACTGTTTGCAGCCACAGTTTGTGACACGGGAAAGATCATGACTTTGAGGTAATCCTCAGAAATATCACAAGATCATATTTCAAAAAAAAAAAAAAAACAAAAAACAAAAAAACAAAAACAAAAACTGAACCACCACCAACAAAAAACGATATATTTAATTCGTAACCTGAGGACATGTGAACAGCAGTTTATTCAGAAGGAATTTTCCCAGATGTAATAAGTGTAAGATGGCCTCAAAGTAAAAAGGATCCACTACAAAATCAAAACCTAAATCATGATGGGTGAGAGAAACCTCCGTGTCTGCGTCCTTTGTAGGAGACAAAGCTTGGAGACGTAGAGGTATACAAGAAATGCTTAGAGATGAAGCACACGGGAAATGGAGGCAGATGGCCTTCATCTGCTGCAAGGCACGGCCTAGGATAGCTTGGGGAAGCAGGAGGAGCTGTGTGCACCAAAGTCCCCCTTAGAGGCCAGGAGGATTCGTATCACATACAGCTCAATTTTCACACTCCTGATCTTCAGCTATATGAATGAAACAGTGTTTGTTGTTCCAGGCGGCTTTACTCTTTAAGGCATCTGTGACAGCGGCCCTAGGTGATTAATGTAGGCCCCTTAGCACTTTAGGTTGTTATCTTTCTTGGACCCAACAAAGAATTCCGGACAGTCATGGCAGAAAAAGACTTTTCACTGACCTTTTCCTGGTGTGTCGGGGCCTGCAAGGCCTTTGTAAATAAATCAACTGGAAATTTAATCCTCAAGATGTTAGGAAGTGAATGCCCCCCAGAGAATAAGATCCTGAAGAACCAGCTTGAGAGAAGCTTGGTGTTGCCTACCCTTGGACCAAGTGCACTTTGAAGAATGAGAAATTCTTAGAATGAGTAATTCTTAGAAGGGCTTCAACGGTTTCCAAGCAGCTGGAGCTGACACTGTGGCACTGGCAGTGAGCCTCTGCCCAGGAAGCCCATGATGAACTGAAGCTTTTTCTGTGCCATTCTTTCCAAATCATGTTCAATTTTTTTAAAAAACTGACTCTCCAAGGTGGCCAGGATGTGAATGTTTGCAACAGGACAGCATAAATGATATTTTCTTACAAACAGGCTGTCTAGAGTGGTCTTGCCATTACATATTCTGTTTACATTCTTTCGGATTGGGGGCAGAGCAATGCTGACCCACTGGATTTGCTTTTGAGGCTCTCAGCAGATTGGTCCAAGCAAGGTTTCCACTGTGGAAGTGAAGCAGCTATTGTCCCTGGCCATGCTTTTCTGAGATAGAGGTTGATTCATTTGGTCTTTCTATTGCAGGGAGCACCCACGGAACCAGCAGGGGATCTTCCAGTGGATGGATCTTCCCCTAGCTTTGGGTTATTTATGGGTGCTTCAGAGCCTAGCATGCTGCATGGGAATGGCCTCTAATGGAGCAGGCTGAAATCATGCCTGTACTCGTGTCTGAGCCTGCCTCTAGCTATGTGAATTATTTAGAAGCCCTTAGAGCAGTCCTTGGTGACAAGCGTGAGATGGAGAGCTGGGAGGAGAAGTAGTCCACCTGCCTATAATTGTGCAGCAAAAGTAAAAATCTACAAGCTCTTCCCTTTTTATTGCAGTGAAATACATAAAAATGGATACTACAATTCAGTGGTATTAAATACATTCATAGTTGGCAACAGCTACAACCATCTATGCCTAGAAATATTCATCTTGCAAAACTGAATCTCTACCAATGATGCAATAGATCATCCACCCTGCCTTCCAGCTTCTGGTAACCACTGTTCTGCTCCTGTCTCTATTATTTTGGACTATGCTAACTACTGTATATGAGAACTAGTACAGTGTTTACTTATTTTAGTAACTTGTTTATTTCAGCCCAGCAAAAACTGAAAACATAATTTATAGAGACTCTTTGTGTGCCAGGTGCTGCAAAATGGAGTGATAAGCTTTAATGAAATAAGTTCCAACAACAACAGGATTAAGCAATCATCATTAACCTTGTTACATGGAGACCAAAACATTGCATAAATTGAATGAATTTTCTGAGTCACATCAGAATACATGATGGAGCTGACTCATAGCCATAGGTCAATTTTTCTCCATCACAGAAAAATTGCCCCTGAGCAGATCTTGAAATAGTCATGTGACATAGGTATGATTCTTGGGTTAAGATAAAGCCTCTATGTGACAGCATATTAATTTTAAGATTTGACATAGAAATATCGCTAGTAAAGAAGGAAGGTCTGTCAGTTCAATGCAAGTTCTCATTTTCTAGAGATCAATATGTTGCCGGGCACACATGGATATCAATAAATGTATTTCCAATTAATACATAGACAAAGGAAATTAGTACATGAAAATGTTTTTTCTTTATTTAAGTGCTTTATGTCACTATGTTTTTCACAGAATATGTATTTTCCATGTAAAAGAGAAAATATTCTTTCAAACTTGCAGATATATAACTGAGTGTTCTGTAGTTGGCTCTCTCCACTCTATCTTTGTGCAGCCACTCAGTATATTCTTGGTACTTTCACAAATGAGTTGAGATACTGGACCAGTTGCTTCTGGTTGCCAAGAACAGGCTGAAAATTATATGAAAACCTGCTTGCAGTTTATTTTTTATATTAATTACAGTTTATTCACTTTGTATCCCAGCTGTAGCCCTCTCCCTCACCCCATCCTAATCGTCCCTCCCTCCTTCATCTCCTCCCAAGTCCCTATTCAAGTCCACTGATAAGGGAGGTCCTCCTCCCCTTCCATCTAACCCTAGCTTATTAGGTCTCATCACAACTGGCTGCATTGTCCTCCTCTGTGGCATAGCAACGTTGTTCCCCCCTCTGGGGGAGGTGGTCAAAGAGCCAGCCACTGAGTTCATGTCAGAGACAGTACCTGTTCCCAGTACTAGGGAACTCTCTTGGATACAGAGCCGCCATGGGCTACATCTGTGCAGGGGTTCTAGGATATATTCATGCATGGTCCTTGGCTGGAGACACAGTCTCAGAAAAGACCCCTGTGTCCAGATATATTTGGTCCTTGTGGAGCCCCTGTCCTCTCCAGATCTTACTAACTCCCCCTTCTTTCATATGATTCCCTGTACTCTGTCCAAGGTTTGGTTATGAGTCTCAGCATCTGCTTTGATACACTGCTAGGTAGAAACTTTCAGAGGTCCCTGTCTTGTTTCTTGTTTTCTCCTACTTCCAATGTCCATCCCTTTTGTCTTTCTAAGTGAGGAGTGATCATCTTACCCTGAATTCTCCTTCTTGTTTAGCTTCTTTAGATATACAGATTTTACTATTTTTATCCTATCTTATAGGTCTAGTATCCACTTATAAGTGAGTATATATCATGTGTGTCTTTCTGCTTCTACTACTTCAGGATGATCTTTTCTAGATCCCACCACTTGCCTGCAAATTTTATGATTTCCTTGTTTTTAACTGTTCAGTAGTATTCCATTGTGTAAAAGTACCACAATTTCTGTATCCATTCTTCCGTTGAGGAACATCTGGGTTGTTTCCAGGTTCTGGCTATTACAACGAAGCTGCTACGAACATGGTTGAACAAATGTCCTTGTTGTGCTCTTGAGCATATTTTGGATATATGACTAGGAGTGGTATAGCTGGATCTTGAGGAAGTGCTATTCCTAATTGTCTGAGAAAATGCCAGATTGATTTCCAAAGTGGTTGTACCAGTTTACATTCCCACCAGCAATGGAGGAGGATTCCCCTTTCTCCACATCCTCTTCAGCATGAGCTGTCACTTGAGTTTTTGATCTTAGCCATTGTGACGGTGTAAGGTGAAATCTCAGGGTCCTTTTGATTTGCATTTCCCTGATGGCTAAGGATGTTGAGCATTTCTTTAAGTGTTTCTCTGCCATCCGCTATTCCTCTACAGAGAATTCTGTTTAGTTCTGTAACCCATTATTTTAATTCGATTGCTGCTGTCTATTTTTTTCACATAAATAATCTCTTAATTCTGAGAAGAGCAGGTGCTCCTGTTTAAAAGTTCTTCATGTAGGTAAGAGTTAGCACCAACATACACCATGTCGAGAACGGAAGCTCCTGGAGCCAACACTGCAACACAATCTAGCACCACGTTTATCCATCTCATTTTATCGTTGGTAATGCAGAAACTTTGCTTCAATTTTCACAGTCACATGACTCACGCACATTCGAGTGAAACTTCTGTGTGGCATTTGGGGACAAGAGTGAAAAATACATTATAAACATACCAATAGCTACATATGAAATTAACTCAAAAGTTTAAAGCTCCCTGATGCCTTCAAACCATAATCTTAATTGTGCATGATCCTGTCATGTTTTTCTCTTTTTGTTTAATGTTGTTTTTTTTCGCTACCTCTAGGTTTTCCTGCCTCTGCCATATTGCTCATAAGCAGCTCATATTGCTCATAAACTACCCCACAGTCATGTATAACACATCTTTTAGCAAAAACGTAAATGGTAAAAGTTGTGAATAATGTGGAGGAAACCAGACCTCAGTCAAACATGGCTGATATATTATCTGCCAAGCACTGCAAAAATTTCAGAAATGGTAAAGACTTTTTTTTTTTTCATCTGCAGAGATCACTTGGGTCCTGCCATCACTACTTATCTTTCTTTGTTTAGTGATAAGTATAGAACCAATATTTAATTTCCTATAATTAATGTCACATCTTTGGAAAGGGTACATAGGTCCACTATGGATTTTGAGCACTTCTGCTCCGAATGAGCACCTAATGATTCCAGCTAGTCTCTTTCTTTATGAATCTAGCCATACTTTTTTCAAAGCTGCTATTGCAAGGTGTCATGAAGTTCTTATTCTTCTTAGTAGCAACATCTATTGGGCTCGGTGTTTTCAATCCAGGCTCTTACCTCTTATACTGAAAGTCAATTACTCTCCATCTACAGTACCTGTTCAGTTACCCACTATAATACATTCAGCATTGTGGCTTCTGTTCCTACAACAATTTCACCTTATAAAACCATTCTCACAGGATACTTGTATCCCTAGGAATAGCTCCTGAAATTGAAAACATCTCAGAGTCATCTGAGAAGCCACTATCATTCACAACCTTTTAGAAAGTGCACCTGCCAAATAAAGTTAGAGCCTCCTAAATTTACAGCCAGTGAATTCCACATTGTCCTGGAGCTTTCCGTGCCTGGCCTTATTTTTGTTAGAATATAAGAGAATGAAGAAGTCCTAAACTCAGTTCTAGCCCTAGAGGGCAGGTAGCACATTGTGTAAATGGATACATACTTAATGGTCTGATAGAGTAAGTTAAGTACCCTAAGGTCAGATTGGTTAGATTTCAATCCCAGTTGAAGAAGACTGTATTTGCATAACCCAAGACAACCTTTTAACTGATTTGGATCTTAGTTCTTTAATTTAAAAAGAGTAATAACTGCCTTTATCTACTTATACAAGTTTAACTACTATTTCGGGGAACACATCGATGGTTAACCAATCAATTTACTGATATTTTGCTGCATGTAATATTTCCAGGTATCCCTGCATCAAAAAATACACAGTGATGAATAAGGCAGAGAAATCTTTTTCATAGTATATAAATTCTATCAGGGGAGGCAGAGTTTGATAGTAACCTGGCATGAAGTACCAGGGACAAACTGATTTCTTTCAGCCCATTCTGTTTGGTTTGCCAATGGTACTCACCCCTTAGAAATGGTAAAAGCTCCTGAATGAGATTAAGGGTATATATAATTACTAAGTGATGTGGAAAGGAAGTGTTGCATGAAGCACTATGATAATAAATGTCCTATTCCAGAATGAAATGTGAGGCTGTTACCTGAAGAGTTCAAAGGTGGCATGTAAAATACACTTCCGTATCTCTTACAGCCATCACTGCAATGAGCAGCTAAGTGTCACCATATGAGGAGGAAGAGAAGGCATACAGAGAGAACTTAAGCATCAGCCTCCTTCCTGGAGGTGATAGAGGTGAGGATGCTTCCCTCTTCATCTTAAGGGAATAGTTCTGTTTTAAGACAACCCAGTTTTATCTTTTCTCTTTAGCTGTGAACAGGTTGCACTTGAGTTTGACTCCTCCTTGCAAAGAGAAAATATAAAAGAAGAGTAGCTAGAAGCTTAAATAATGGACTACGGGAACATTGAATAGCCCACTCTTCTTGAGTCTGTAGAAGTGTAAAATATTTGAGTATTACCTGTGGTTCAAATGTACAGGAAAGCACAAGAAAGGAGTGGGCGAGTAGACTCCTATCTAAGAGCTCTGCAGGGAAGACCTCAGCTAAAATAACTTGCTTATTCTTGTATTCTGTCTAAGGAAAGAGGAAGTGATCAGTGAAGTAGACATATAGTCAACTTCCTTGGTGATCAAGATGGACTGGGATGTTTGATTATTATTAATATGTTCATTTATACTTACGGAAGTAAATAAGGAAATATGAGGATGTAATAAGAGCTGTGGATATAATCAAGTAGAACAACTTACTAAAGATCAAGCAGGACAAGACGAACTCCTGAGAAGTAGGTTGAGAATCAATGGATGCTCAGGGCTTGCCTCCCAGAGCACGCAATAGTAGTTCTGCAGGGAGAAGCTGCAGACAATCCTCTGTACCTTAGAGTTTTGCAGAGAAGCCAAGCAGCAACTTTCAAGACCACTGGGTGAGAATGAGTTTGGCATATTTCAGATATACAACAGAAGCCAGTGTTCAGAAACCGAATAAACAGCAATGAATTACTAAGGAATATCATCAAAGAAGACTGTAGACTAATAAAGTAGGGCTTTGCAGGACATGGTAAGGGATTTGGCTGTGAGCAGAAGATGGGTGCATGAAAGAGTTTTAAGCAGAAAACGTCATTAAACCTTTTAAAAGTATACTTTAGTATTGAGTTAAATAACAGATGACTGCAGAGCGTGATGAGAACAGAGCCGAGATAGAATCAAACCCCCCTCCTCCCCCCTGGAAGAAGATCAGCATTTAGTTAGTCTGAATCTTTTGAATTGTGTTTGAAGAAACTGGGAAGAATTGAAATGTCCCTCACAAGTGTTAGAGACCATATATAGGCACAGAGTTTACAAACACACCAGTCATAACTTTTCCAGGCAATCTCTGCTATTAGGTGATCCCTGGGATGATGTAAGACTGGCCCACTCACCTGCTTTATAAAGTCTTAGGAGTGAAGATATATCTATAGCCCAACCCCAACTTGATGGTCATCTTAGGATCTGAATGTGATGTCTCCAACAAAGGAATCAATTGTGCAAATAGAATCTAGGAGTGATGGTTCCTGTCAAGAATCAGGAAGGGGGGCTGGAGAGATGGCTCAGTGGTTAAGAGCACTGTTTGGTCTTCCGAAGGACCCAGGTTCAAATCCCAGCACCCACATAGCAGCTCACAACTGTCTGTAACTCCAATTCCAGGTGATTTGATATTCTCACACCAATGGACATAAAATAAAATTAAATAAATTATTTAAAAAAAAAAAAAGAATCAGGAAGAAAAATCCCCAAGGACAGTGGGAGAAAGAACATAAGCATAGGCAGAAATTCAAGAACAGGTTCAATGCTGCCTTTGGCCATGGACAGAAAAGAAAGTATTGATAGCAATGAAAAGATCCAGAGCTTATCTGCATGCCTGTGGACAGGCCATATCCCCAGCCTTTGCACTAGTAATCTCTTGTAAATTTTAAATGAGCTTATATGGAGCAACCTCCCACACCCATCTGTACTGTACTCTTCCATTTCTTAGTGTATCTGAGTAGGGCCTCAGTCCACGATCAGGTACTTGCCATATTGTAAGTTATACAAAGGAAGATTCTTTAATCAGCATTCACCAGAGTGTCTGAATTTGACTGACAACTAGTGTGTTTCACTGTGGATGACATTAAAAAATCCCTCCGAGAAGCCTCTCCGCAGGTCAGTGGGTGAAATGCTTGCAATGATCCCTAGCACACATGTGTAAAGCTATGTGTGAAGGTGCAGGTTTAGAATCTGAGTCCTGGAGAAGAAGAGGTAGAAGGAGCCCTGTGTTTGCTGGCAAGCCAGGCCACATGTTTTGGTGAATGGCCAATTCTGTGAGAAAGCCTGTTTCCAAAACTAAGGTGAAGAGCTACTGAGAAATATATGACATGGACTGCTGGTCACTGCATGCACAAATGCATATGTGCATCCTCCTACATGTACATGCATGTCCTTACCAAAATTACCTAGCTATTTAGCTATAATTAATGTGTACATGTTCAAATGAATATAGATAGTATTATGAATAACATAATAACCTATTTTCTATAACTTCAGAGGACATTATTGTGACTTTGAAGAAAGAGAACAGCTACTGTTTTGCTTTTTTATTTGTAATCTCACTGGCACACAGAAAAGACCCATTCGTAATAGTTAAATGACTGTCAGAGTGAAGAATGGAGGCTGGCTTCCTGACTATGTGCCCTAGCAATTTCTATCAGCATGTTCTTTCCTCACGATGGCACTGAAACCACGAAATCATTGTCATCCTTGCCCCATGGGTATGGTGGCCAGGGAATTACTGTGGAGATTTCCATGGCCTGGAGTACAAGACGTTCCCTTTCCATCTGTCTGGACACATGGAGATGTTAGCTCTTTGTCTGTTTCAGAAATTAGATTAACCAGTCTAGACATACCATAATTAAACATGTATGGAGAATATACCGAGTGGTTGTTAAAAGGTTAGAGTCTTGGGAGTGCTTGTCAGTTGGGCCAGATGGATGTCCATATAAAAGCATTAAAGAAGTTAAGGTGAAAGAGATAAAATTTAAAGCAGATAATAATTAAAAAATAAAAATAAAACTAATGAACAAAGCAAGAGATGGCAGACATGATACCCAGAGGAAGATTACTATTTTCTGCTAGGCTGACAGCAAGGCTGAGATATATACACAGTTCTTACAGATACAAGTTGTTTCTGGACCTTGGTATGGAATCTTCCCAGAAGGCATTATTCCTGCCTCTGTGTCTAGAAATAGTTATGTTTTAGACCTCGGCCTGATATACTTTCCTTAACAATCTGTAGATTGCTGAGCCTCCCCATTTCACATTCCAGCACCCTGTTCCATCTTTCTTACCATCATATTTTAAATTTGTCTCACTGATTTTAAATTTGTCTGATTTTTAATTTCCTTTATCTTTCATTAAAATTATAACTTTAAAAAAAGAGGCTATTGCCTAGAAAGGAGGACATGGAGGAGAACGAGTGAAGGTACCCTGGAAGGGGATGGCGGGAAGAAAAGCAGGGGGAAGTGATGTGATTCTATTTCAAATATTCTGCATTTAAAAATAAACAATAAAGATGTAGAAAACTATTTCATGAGGTCAGTCTTATTTCACTTAGGCATCTCAAAGAGACTCCATAAACCTTTCATAGTTGTCTGTAGTGGATGTTATGAGAATGAGCATGCATACTTACAGAAATCCTTTGCGCTTTTCAGGCTTACAGAGATGGAAATTACAACTATTAGTTTTTCTATTATTATATTTAATTGCTCTTAATGGAAGTTCCTCCCTAATCTAGATCATTGAATGCTTAGCCTGAAGGTTCTTTCATGTCTCTCCTGATGAGAATGCCTTCATACTGGGTTGCTGTTTACAACACTTCTCTTGCTTGTCAAACCCCAGGTCTGAACGTCATGATAGCATCAAGTGTCTTCTGAGTTGTGAAGTCCATGAGTCACAGGTGGTACATTTCAGTCTTCTACTCTTGTTTCTATTTAGTCTTTGTGAAGATCTGAACTGGGCAACAGGTGCTGCAGGAAGGTTTTGGCCAAAGTTCAAGTTCAGTGGGAAAATAGTATTAGTGTTAATTTAAGTCTTGATTTTTATTAACCCAATTGAAAATAGAGCCCCGGTTTTTAAAAATCATTTATTATATCTGATGTAATAAAGTGTGCTTAATCCAGGGTGCTCCCGAAAGTCCAGAAATAATTTTAGAAATTTCAGAAGCCACAAGTTTGGCCTAGGAGAAAAAGCCAAGGAGCAACTTCCTCATGTAAGGGGATTTTTTTTTTCAGTAGTTAGAAACCAAGAGCATTTCCATTCTCTCACACTGTTGACCGTTCCCCTAGGAACTCCCATCTCTGTAGTGGAGTGCTTTGCTCGTGGTTTGCACAACGCTGGGAAGCCGAGTGGGCTCTGTTGCTGAGGACCTCTACTCAGGAGCCAGTGCTCTACGGGGCCACAGAACTGTTAACTCAGCCTCCCTTGGTTTCATATTTCTCTTAAGTGTGAACAGAAACAATGGCAGGGTTACTCATTACTATCCAGCTCATGGGACTAAGAGTCATCTAGGAAATATATCTTTTGGTGTGCCCATAAAGGCATAGCCAAAAATGTTTAACTCTAAGCAGAGAAGACCCACCTTTAACACGGATGGTGCTAGCTCCTGAATAGGTTGCCCAGACTGTATAAAATGGGGAAAAGGAGAAGGACTGATGGGCCCCAGTGTCCATCTTTCCTCCTCCCTTACCCTTAGAGATGTGAACCAGCAGCCTTACCCAGAAGCTGCAAGCACCTGCAGCTGCTGCCATCACCCATAGCTGCTCCCACAACTGTTCTTCCCTGTCCAGGAGGGGATTGCACCATCAAACTACACACCACAAGGAATCCTTTTTCTTCTCTGCTTCTTCGCTTGTATTTGATCCCAGCAACAATAAAAGTAACGAATGCAATTAGTATCACAGGGCTGCATCTTAAAGGTGTAAAAGATGAAAAGCGTTCATCGCAGCGCCTGGTTCTATCAAGTGTTCCATAATGTTCAGGCATGCTCCATCACTATAGTACTTGTAATATGAAACACATAAAAAGCACAACTACTAAAATGGGTAAAGAATCCCTCTCTCACATTTCCAAGCCCCCTTGTATGCCCTCTGTTTATTGAGGCTTCTTTACAAACAGCACACTTAACAATAAATACTTGCAACTCTCAAGGAACTATGTCTGAATTAAAACACAGAGAAGGCGATTTCTAAATCTCCCACCCGATTCCCTGATTTGTTTTCATTTCCTTCTGTTAAGTCCCAATCCCCTCAGCTCAGGCTAAATTCTAAAGAATTGCTGGCTGTGGTGGTTCATTTAATGTCAACCTCACACAGGCTAGAGTCATCTGGGAGGAGGGAACCTCCGTTTTGAAAATGTCTCAATGAGTTTGGGCTATGGGCAAGCATGTAGTGACTGATGTTGGAAGGCCCAGACCATATTGGGTGGGGTCTTCCCTGAGCTGATGGTACTGTTCTATAAGAAAGCAGATTGAGCAGGCCATGGGGAGCAACCCAGTAATCAATATCGCTTTGTGGCCTCTGCATCAGCTCCTGGCTCCAGGTTCTCACCCTGTTGGAGTTAGTTCCTGACCTCACATCCTTCAGTGATGCTTTATGAATGTGAAAGTGTGAGCCAAATAAACCCTTTACTCCCCAACTTGCTTTTGGTCATGGTGTTTCATCATAGTAATAGCAACCCAAACTGAGATATGGATGGATATATAAAAGCCAGCATTCCCCCAGGACCTGGCTTATGCTTGCCAGAAAGGCCACTTCCTTTGGCCTGTGGTTACATATCAAACCCCATGTTAACCTGGAGGGTCCTCTGGTCCCTAGTAACACATACCTGTTATGACTATCGAAGCCCCCATTGCTAGGCTCCTGGTCCTTCTAACCTCTGCTCCTCTGCCTCTGTGCTTGTTTCCAGGCAGTTACAACCAACCCACTCTCCTCTTCCCTTTGCAATACCACCCTTTCTCACTGGCACGTCTGTCCCTCCAGTTTTGCTCTTTTCTCTGCTCCTGACCAACAGGTCATGGCATCTGTCAGTTTGTTCTCTCACTCTTATATACAAGAGAAGCTTTCCCCTGATACATGGAACTGCCATTTTGGTGATTTCACTCTTCGGTTGTTTATACTTTCTTATGCAATTATTTGTTGTATCAACTGGTACTGGATAAAGTATGAATTTCACATTTGGACCATGTACACCAGAGGATAAACCTCATCAAAAGTGTCTTCAACACAGTAGTTACGAACATGGGCTTCAGAGGTAGGTAGATTTGGTTTCAAAACTTGGAATCCTTACTTCTTACCAATGTAAACCTGAGAAAATTATTTGGATTATTATTTTGGGAGCTTCCTGTTTTATGTTTTAAAAGTAAGAACCTCCTTGTGCTTATTACGCAAACACAAAAGAACATAGTTTTTACAAAACAGAGTCTAACCCATTATAAGCACCCAATCAATCATTAGTAGCAACACTATTAGTGTGTATTTTTAAAAATATGCTATTTTTTTTTACCATTCCTATTCCTGATGAATGTTGACATTTGTACTTAATGCTTATTCACCAAGTTATTTGGGGCTAATATGAATGTCAGTACCAATAAAAACAACCAAATTCATTCAAAAATCAGTGATTTAATATAACTAAATATCACTTTTGTTGACCTGAAGATTTCTGTGATTAAATAATCCAGTCCAACTATGCTCTTATTTGTCAGTTAAAAATATTAATTTTATTATATTATCTTCTCCAAAATTGAACAAAAGAAGCTATGTCTGTGGGCTTAGAAGAGGAAAATGAGTGCTGGGGTCACTAACAGTACCTTTCACACACACCCCAACAGACTGTTGGACACACACAGTGAAGACACAGAAAGTCCTGCTCATCAAGACATAAATAAATAAATAAATAAATAAATAAATAAATAACCTTGAATACGGGGATAATTACATGGATATTTTTCTTCTGCTTGGGAAAAAATGCCTTCATCATAAACCAGCACCTTGCAGAGGCAAAAGAAGACAAGGACATTGGTGCACAAAGCACAGGCTTGCCAATCCTGGCCTGAGAACATTTCTCATACATTCATTTCCAGCTATGATTAAACATGTCAGAGATGCTGAGACTTTCAAAGAATACTAGAATCAACTTTTTTGGACCTGACTTAAAACCTCAGTATTTTGTCCCTGTGGTCTACTTTTTATTCTGTGAAATTTTATAATATATTCATGATCCTATATGATTTTGCTGTAAGGATTTTTGGAATATGCCATTAGTTGCTGATGTTATAATGACATTTGCACCATGCCTTTGTTGCAGATACAGATTGTCTGTATCATCTAATACTTAGTTGATGTTCAAGTTTCTTTAACAATTTCAAATACATCCTCTGGAATTGACTTTTAAAAATATAAGGAATTATAGTATTCGGTTGTTATTTGTCTTTAACCTATTTTTATTACATAAGTCTTACTTCTATTTTTATATACCCTTACTTGGTTAAAGAAATTAGATTGAATTTAAAAAAAAAAAGAAATTAGATTGCTTGTTCTGTGGAGTGTTCTCTGTTTACTCTGAATTTTCTTGTTCCTGCGTGGTTTGGGTAATCTAGATTTTTTGGGTTTTTTTGGGGGGGAGGAAGTTTGTTTTGTTTTTGTACATTTATATGTAGATAGAAGAGGTTGAATAAGTTAAGGGTCTGGGTCTATTCATTTGCAGTGTGTGAGTTATTTATTTTTTGCTTATGTTTTACATTTCAACTATTAGTTTAAAACATTTCTTTAGAGAATTTTTACTTTGAATAATAATGGCACAGAGATTTACGTTCATGCTACTAGCAATTATAAATGTCAAGTAAAATATATAAATAATTATGTGGAAGCATAGGAGAGTGACACAAAGCTAGCAAAAACTCAAAAGTATTTCAAAAAGGAAAGTATAATGTTGAATCCACATTCACGTTTTCCCCAGTTATAGGAATGGCTAAGCTTTGAAAGCAGAATCTAATAAAATGAAGAATCCATAAAAGACTCAAACTCTTCATATGTTTTCAGCAAATCTTTGACATATTCTTGAACTGTACATGCATGAGATGAGACTTTAAGAAGTTTAAAAGTTAGAATTTTGTATGCCAGGGAAAGAGTCCAGAGTACAATCCTCATTAACTTATAAAAGACTAGTATCAAAGACCTTAGGTTTTTTGAGAAAAAAAAAAAAAAAAAAAAAGACAAGGGCTATGTGGCCTAAAATGAGAAGTTGTAAAACTATTAGAAGGAAACTACAGTACGCTTGTTTGAATAATAAAATTTTATATATTATCCAAAAGCTGAAGCAACAAAGCAAAAATAGGTAAGTGTGAATGCATCAATATAAAAGTTTCTGGACAAAGAGGAAAACAGGGATGGGTGGTGTAAATATAGTACTTCTGCATGAAATCTACAGAAAAATAAAATAAAGTAAGAATATAAACAATTGAAAAATAGAAGAGACAACACACAGAGAATGAGGAAATACTGGCAAGCCATGTGCTGTGGATTCAGTGTGAGCTGTTAACTGTGGATCCTTAGCTATCCTCACTGTTTAAAAAGATTGTTTATCTTTTAGACTGTGTAGCCCTGCTGGAGGAAGTAGGTTGAGTAGGTAGGCCTTGTTTTTAATTGCCGAGTAGTATTCCATTGTGTAAAATACCACAATTTCTGTATCCATTCCTCCGTTGAGGGACATCTGGGTTTTTTCCAGGTCCTGTGAGCCTACCTACCACAGAGGGCCTCTGAAAGACTCTACCTAGCAGCATATCAAAGCAGATGCTGAGACTCATAACCAAACCTTTGGTAGAGTGCAGGGAATCATATGAAAGAAAGGAGAGTTAAAACGACCGAGAGAGGACAGGAACTCCACCAGGAAAAAATATATCAGGGCACGGAGGGGGGTCCTTTATTAGACTGTTTCTCCAATCAAGGACCATATATGGATATAACCTAGAACCCCTGCTCAGATGTAGCCCATGATATCTCAGTATATAAGTAGGTTTCCCTGGTATGGGGAACAGGAACTATTTCTGACATGAACTCAATAGCAGGCTCTTTGACCTCCCCCTCCTGCTCCCCGAGGGAGGAACAGCCTTGCTAGGCCACAGAGGATGACCTTGCAGCCAGTCCTGGTGAGACCTGATAAGCTGGGGAGGAACTCCCCTAGCAGTGGACTTGGAAAGGGACAGGGAGGAGATGAGGAAGGGAGGGTGCAATTGGGAGGGAATGAGGAAGGGTACTACAGCTGGGATACAAAGTAAATAACCTGTGATTAATATTTAAAAAATAAAAATTAAATAAATAACCCTAGTTAGCAAACAACAGGGGAAAGAAATCTCACTTGTATATTGGACCTGTGGATGAAACCCAAGATCATTTTGCTGAGTGAAAAATCACACACGGTATATACTCACTCATATAGATATATAACATAGGATAAACCTACTAAAAACTGTACATCTAAAGAAACTAAGCAAGAGAGAGGAGCCTGACTAAAACACTCAATCCCCATCCTGAAAGGCAAAGAAGTTGGAGATCAGAAGAAGAAAACAGGAAACAACCTAGGAACCTGCCACAAAAGGCCTCCGAAAGCCTCTGCCCTAGAGACTATCAAAGCAGACGCTGAGACTTTTGGCCAACTGTTGGGCAGAGTACATGGAATCTTATGTAAGAAGTGGGAAATATTAAGAGCTGGAGAGGATGGAAACCACACAAGGAGAGCAACAGAACCAGAAAATTTGAACACAGGTAACATCCCAGAGGCTCATACTCCAACCAAGGACTATTCATGGAGATAACCTAGAACCCCTGCACAGATGTAGCCCATGGCAGTTTAGTGTCCAAGTGGGTTACACAGTAATGGGAAGAGGGACTGCCTCTGACATAAACTGATTGTCCTGCTCTTTGATCACCTCCCCCTGAGGGGGGAGCAGCCTTACCAGGCCACAGAAGATGACAATGCAGCCATTCCTGATGTGATCTGATAGACTAAGATCAGAAGGAAGGAGAGGAGTACCTCCCCTATCAGTGGACTTGGGGAGGGGCATGTGTGAAGAAGGGGGAGGGAGGGTGGGATCGGGAGGGGAGGAGGGAGGGGCTTATGGGGAGATACAAAGTGAATAAAGTGTAATTAATAATAATAATAATAAAGATTTAAATACATATATATATATATGAAGGGTTTCATTTATATGAATTATAACTTGTAAAGAATGTAGGAAGACAGATCATTAATGGTCACTTTCCAGGAGAAATTAACAGGAGGGTAGCTTAGAGACCTTCGAAGTGGTGTAAGAATTTATACATTGACCAGATAATGACACGAGTTTATACATTTGTCAATAAATATTAAACTGAATACTTCAACCATGTTTTATTTCTTGTGGATTATATGCCAGTAAGAAATGAGTCTTGTAATAGTTGTTCTAAGGACGTTATGCTGACTCACATTAAATTCAATATTTTTCCAACTTTGTATTTTGAAAAAGAAATTGAATTAATAGAAAATTTGGAAAAGTAGTTTTATTGTGTCCTGAAGTTAGTTACAACAAAATAACAAACACCTGTGGCTTAATAAATGTATTGCCTCACAGTTCTGAAGGAGGGAAGCAAAATTAGTTCATAGAGCTCTGTTCAATAAGGAACTACAAAAAAGAATCATTTCCTGGAAAATTTTCAGCTTGTAAAGGCGTTCTTCATTTTTTTAGCTTGTTGTGCTTTCTTCATTTTTGAAAGCAGAAATTATTCATTAAGCTCTAGCTCTGACTGGCTTCTGCCATCACACCTAGGCTACCTTTCTGTTTCTCTTTTGCCATTACAAGTATGCATGCAAAGGCTTTGGTTTACATGGATATCACATAATATTCTTCTCTATTTCAAAATTCATGCTGTAAAGTATATTAAGCTAATTTCTCTTCTACTCCTCCTTTCCCTTTTTCTTTTCCTTCTCCTACTACTTCTCTTTCCTCCTTCCCCCCTCATTGTTCATTTTCACTGCAACTTTCATCAAAAGAAAAACACATAATGCAAAATATATGCATAAACTTTGACTTTTATAGGTTATTACATCATAACAGGAGCATGGGGCATATTATTGATTTAATTTGTTACTATATTTAGCAGTATTCATTCTAGAAGATGAAGCCAGAATGTTGCAAAATCAAACTTATGACAATAGAGTTTGAGTCTAGTGCAATAATCTGAATGCATGCATTGATTCATTTGTAAGACCATCCAACACATTGACTAAATACTAATGTGTGTATGTGAAGGTTAGGGATATAGCTCAGTGGACCTGTTTAACATGCTCTTGGGTGTGGGGCCACTCTCTGGTGGTGAAAATAACAACCAAGTGTATTTTATAGATGTGTTTTTTTTTTCTCTTAATGACTACAGGAAAGAGGGGTGGACTAGAACATGCCCAGTCTTTGTTGAGTACCTATAAAAACACTAAGCTGGGTCCTGAAAATGCAGATGTCACAGGTTTGTTCACCAGGTCTGTGAAGCCGCAGGGTATGCTTTTCAAAGTAAATTTCTATTGCAGAACCTTTTTTTGTTAAAAATAAATAAACAAACAAACAAATAAATAGATAGATAAATAAATAAATAAATAGATGCTTATTGAAATAAAAGAAATCTGCCCTAGTGTTCTAAGGATAGAAGACAATCTGGTCACCAGCCTATGAAAAACATTGATAACCTTGGATGCCATACTGAGAGTTAATCTAATAACAATTCTAGAAGTGTTTTATAGCATGATAAATTTGGTGCTTAACATTTTGCAGAAAGACTGAAGTGATAAATAATTAGGAGTAGAAAAATATCCTAGTGGAATATCTTCTTTAAAACAGCTGAAAGGGAACTCGACTCAAAACAGAGTCATCTCCTGGACTGACAGATGGTCAGTGAGTTTCCTGGGACATGGAGAGAGACAGCCATATTAAAAATCGAGGAAAAATATGGTTTACAGTCACTCATCACTCATCACTCATTATTCCTAAACAAATGGGATACACTGCCTGCTATCTCTCACCCCAAATAGCAACTACTCTGTCCCTGCTTCCAAGTACCCCAACTTTAAAAATTGTACAAACTGTTGTGGTTATTCACTTATAGTGTACTAAACAGGAGAAAATCTCTTAGGCAGTATTTGTTTTCATTGACATGGAATCCAAATCTGGCTTCCCACTAATTTTCTTCAGTGTATTTGTCTGTGTGTACTTCACACTGGAGGGGAAATGATGCCCAGTGTTTAGAGAAGTGAAAATTTAAATGTTGCAGGGAAGATTAAGAAGCAAATGCTTATAACAACTACCTTGAAGCAGGAAAATTAAACTTGTAAAGAGACTTACAGTCTGATATGTCATCTGATATGTTGAGTTAGAGGAGAGGTAAAACATGGCTCCCCATCTCAGGGGATGGACACATGCATTGCTTTCTCTCAAGGGATGACGGGCACTGTAAGATTGTCAACTGTCCTTGGGGTGAGTGAGTGAACTGAAATTGGGAACCTTTGGTCATTCCTGACAGTATAAAGAAAGCTGAGGATTTGCTGAGTGAATGCAGGAAAACAAGTAGTGAGAGGTAATTTCCTCCAGAGGAAGCTTTCAATGACAATGGCATATACTCGGATTTTCTTTCTTTGAGGGTAGGGGGGTGTCCTTAGAAGAAGTTATGTCTGAGAATACTCAAAGAGATCAGTGACAGCTGGGTTGGTTAGATTATGAGTTCTATGTCATTATTGTGATGGCCTGTGGTTTGGGTTCCTTTCAGAGACAAGGATGTCCCTAAACAATTAGAAGACATTTCAGCAATCAGTCAGAGCTGAAAGGCTCACCAGTAGAGGGTATGGACTATCCTTGGAGAGAACCTGATTTCGCTTCCCAGCATCCATGTGGGATAGACAACATACATCCATCTGGAAACCCAGATCCAGGGATTCCATCATCCTCTTCTGGTCTCCTAGGGCACTTTCCTCAAATGCACAAGCCTGCCAGCAGACACAAACATATACAAAGAGTTTTATAAAAAAATCTTAAAAAGAAAAACACATCTTCCTTACCTGTTTAAATTTACTTAGTAATTTTTTTTTTTTACCATCTCCTTCAGTTATTCTGGCCTTAATTCTCCTAGCTTGTTCACACACAGGCAGTCCAAATGAGATGTTTCCTCCATAAGAATCATGTCATCTCCTTCAGTTATTCTGGCCTTAATTCTCCTAGCTTGTTCACACACAGGCAGTCCAAATGAGATGTTTCCTCCATAAGAATCATGTTTTGGTGTGGCAGCTCATGACAAACTTCTTCTGGTAAATGGGAACTCAGTGAGCTCAGTGTCCCTTCGTCGGCACATATTGGGTCTACTCTCCTCTTCCACCTTCTTTATCTCGGTCAACCCTTTGTTATCTACATGCTAAATACAATATCTGAAATTTTATTATTTATGCACTGTTTACTTGTATCTTTTTCCTCATCCCAGAATATGAGCTTCATGCAACCATTAGCTTATTAGCTGTCAATGAAGGTCTCCATTTCAAGTCCCTATAACAATTCCTGATACTTAATAGAGACTAATTTTTTATTGAAGTCTGATAGCTGTTGTCTCAGTACCTTCTTTCCATCCATTTAGCTAAATGGAACTCTTTTTTTAACTTTTATTAATTACACTTTATTCACTTTGTATCCCCCCCATAAACCCCTCCCTCCTCCCCTCCTAATCCCACCTTCCCTCCTCCTTCTTCACACATGCCCTTCCCCAAGTCCACTGATAGGGGAGGTCCCTCCCTTCTTCCTTCTGATCTTAGTCTATCAGATCACATCAGTAATGGCTGCATTGTCATCTTCTGTGGCCTGGTAAGGCTGCTCCCCCCTCAGGGGGAGGTGATCAAAAAGCAGGCCAATCAGATTATGTCAGAAGCAGTCCCTCTTCACATTACTATGTAACCCACTTGGACACTAAACTGCCATGGGCTACATCTGTGCAGGGGTTCTAGGATATCTCCATGCCTGGTACTTGGTTAGAGTATGGGTCTCTGGAAAGACCCCTGTGTTCAAATTTTCTGGTTCTGTTGCTCGCCTTGTGGAGTTTTTGTTCTCTCCAGATCTTACTATTTCCCACTTCTTTCATAAGATTCCCTGCACTCTGCCCAAAGGTTGCCCATAAGTCTCAGCATCTGCTTTGATAGTCTGCAGGGCAGAGCCTTGCAGAGGATCTCTGTGGCAGGTTCCTAATTTATTTCTTCTTTTCTTCTTCTTCTGATGTCCATCCTCTTTGCCTTTTGGGATGGGGACTGAACATTTTAGTCAGGCTCCTCCCTCTTGATTAGTTTCTTTAGATGTACAGATTTTAGTAGGTTTATCCTATATTATGTCTATATGAGTGAGTATATACCATGTGTGTCTTTCTGCTTCTGGGACAGCTCACTCAGGATGATTCTTTCCAGGTCCCACCATTTACCTGCAAATTTCATAATTTCCTTATTTTTCATTGCTGAGTAATAGTCCATTGTGCAGATGTACCACAGTTTCTGCATCCATTCTTCAGTTGAGGGGCATCTGGGCTGTTTCCAGCTTCTGGCTATTACAAATAAAGCTGCTACAAACATGGTTGAGCTAATGTCCTTATTGTGTACTTGAGCCTCTTTTGGATATATGCCTAGAAGTGGTATGGCTGAATCTTGAGGAGGCGCTATTTCTAGTTGTCTGAGAAGCTGCCAGATTGATTTCCAGAGTGGTTATACAAGTTTACATTCTCACCAGCAGTGGAGGAGGGTTCCCCTTTCTCCACAACCTCTGCCAGCATGTGTTGTCACTTGAATTTTTGATCTTGGCCATTCTGATGGGTGCAAGGTGAAATCTCAGGCTCGTTTTGATTTCCCTTTCGCTAATGGCTAATGACATTGAGCATTTCTTTAAGTGTTCCTGTGCCATTCAATATTCCTCTATCAGAAGGAAGGAGAGGAGGACCTCCCCTATCAGTGGACTTGGGGAGGGGCATGCATGAAGAAAGGGGAGGGAGAGTGGGAACGGAAGGGGAGGAAGGAGGGTCTTATGGGGAGATAGAAAGTGAATAAAGTGTAATTAATAAAATTAAATTAAATTAAAAAAATTTCCTCTATTGAGAATTCTCTGTTTAGCTCTGATCCCCATTTTTTAGTTGAATTACTTGGTTTGTTGCTTTTCAGCTTCTTTAGTTTTTTATATATACTGGATATTAGCCCTCTGTCAGATAGAGGGTTGGTGAAGATTCTTTCCCAATCTGTAGGCATTCGTTTTATTTTGATGACGGTGTCTTTTGCTTTACAGAAGCTTTTCAGTTTCATGAGGTCCCATTTATTTATTGTTGCTCTTAGAGCCTGTGCTGTTGGTGTTCTGTTCAGGAAGTTGTCTCCTGTACCAATGAGTTCTAAGTTCTTCCCCACTTTTTCTTCTAACCGATTTAATGTGTCTGGTTTTATGTTGATATCTTTGATCCACTTGGACTTTAGTTTTGTGCAGGGTGATAAGTATAGATCTATTTGCATTTTCCTGCATGTAGACATGAAGGTAGACCAGCACCATTTGTTGAAGATACTATCTTTTTTCCATTTTATGGTTTTGGCATCTTTGTCAAATATCAGGTGTCCATAAGGTGTGGGTTTATTTCTGGGTCTTCTGTTCGGTTACATTGATCCACCATTCTGTTTCTATGCCAGTACCATGCAGTTTTTATTACTGTTGCTCTATAGTACAGCTTAAGACCAGGTATGGAGATACCTCTAGAAGATTTTTTATTGTAGAGGTTTGTTTCAGCAATTCTGGGTTTCTTGTTATTCCATATGAAGTTGAGAATTTTTCTTCCCAGGTCTGTAAAGAATTGTGTTGGTAATTTTATGGGAATTGCATTGAATCTGTAGATTGCTTTTGGTAAGATGGCCATTTTTACGATGTTAATCCTGCCAAGCCATGAGCATGGGAGATCTTTCCATCTTCTGATATCTTCTTCTAATTCTTTCTTCAGAGACTTGAATTTTTTTTCATACAAGTCTTTGACTTGCTTGGTTAGGGTTACACCAAAGTACTTTCTGTCATTTATATCTATTGTGAAGGGTGCTGTTTCCCTAATTTCTTTCTAAGCCCTTTTGTCTTTTATATACAGGAGGGCTACCAATTTTTCTGAGTTAAACTCTGTCTCCATGTTACTGTCTTTCTACCTTAGCTGTCTTAATAGCTGTAAATCATTATTCAGGGCCCATCCTTTCCCTCCATCTTTTCAGAAGCAAAGAGAGTTACTAGTGCCTGACCTTTAACAAAATGTCCTGGGAGGTGTTGACTTGGCAGTTTGTGACCACATCATTTCCCACATCATTTTATGTATGATAAAATTATACGTAAATTTTATCACCAAGTTGCTGTTTGTGACTACAAGTTGAGATTTTATACTGAGGAGCACATGGGTCCAACTACTGAGGGAGCAGCATGTACATTCTTCTGTTTGCTACAGCAGCAGACACTGACTGACAAACAGGCACTGTTTTGTTTTGTTTTGTATTGTTTCTTGTTTGTTGTTGGTTTTTTTTTTGTCATCTAAAGAGTAGAAAGCAAGTAATTTGTGTTTGTGGACTCTCAAAACCTATCAATGGAATACCTAAATTAACCCAGGCAATACTTGTTTCACAAATCTCTTTTACTTTATAGTACAAACACCTGTGCTTTCACACACACACACACACACACACACACACACACACACACACACACACATTTTCCTCATTTATTTATTTTATTCACTTGTAGCCTCTTCCCTTCTCCTCTCCCAGTGCCATTGTCTCTCCCTCTCCCATCCCCATTACCCCACCTCTTTCCATTCACTCCAGCTCATCAGGTTGCATCAGGACTGAGCATGTCCTCTTCCCCTGTGGCCTCCCAAGGCAGTCCCACCAGAGGTAAGTGATATAAAAGCTAGCAAGTGAGTATGTGTCTAATGCACATGGTATACACTCACCTATAAGGGGATTTTTAGCCTCATAGTACAAGATAAACATACTATGAGGCACAGACCCCCCCCAAAAAAAAGATAAGTAATAAGGAGGACCCAAGTGAGGAAGCATAATCTCACTCAAAAGGGGAGATAGAATAAACAGAGGTAGTGGCTGAAGAGATGACAAAAGATAGGCAAGGGGGGACAGAGTTACGAGGGTGGAGATCAGACCTGAGGAGAGAAAGGGCGAGAGGAAGGAAGGCTGTTAGAGAAAAGAAAAACTGAGCGTGGAAACAGCTCAGGGACAAACTGGAGACCTAAGTCAGATTAGGCTCCTGGGAGGACATGAGGGGGACTCAAACAGAGACTCCTAGTAGCAGAGATGATAGTGACGGGAAAAGAACCACCCACCAAACTTAGACCTAAAATTTACCCTGCTTACTAGAAGTGCAGGGATAAAGATAAAGCAGACAGAGCAGTGATTGAGGGAATGCCCAACGATGCCTGGCCCAACCAAAGACCCACCCTATCGGAGAGTCCCAACCCCTGACACTATAAATGATACTCTGCTAAGCTTGCAGACAGGATCCTGTCTGAGTTGTCGAGAGGATCTACCCAGGAACACATCAAAACAGATGCTGAGATTCATAGCCAAACATTGCTTGATTCATAGGGAGTCTTGGGTAATGGAGGCCGGAAAGGGAAAAGGAACAGGCAGTGACAGGAGCTCAACAACAAACAACAGAGGAGCTGGAGAGATGGCTCAGAGGTTAAGAGCACTGTCTGCTCTTCCAGAGGTCCTGAGTTCAATTCCCAGCAACCACATGGTGGCTCACAACCACCTATAATGGGATCTGATGCTCTCTTCTACCAAGCAGGCATACATGCAAATAAAATGCTCATACATATAAAAAAATGAATCTTAAAAAAAAAAGAAAACAACAGAGCCAACTAACCAGGGCCCACAAGGGTTTGCTGAGACTGAATCACCAACCAAGGACCATGAATGAAATGGACCTAGGCCCCCTACAAAGATGTAGCAGATGGGCATCTTAGGCTTCAAGTGGGCCCTCTAGTAAGGGAAGTGGGGATTGCATCGGATACCACACACACACTTACAGAGCTTAAGGAAATGCACAGATTAAGGCTAGAAAAATAGCCATCGTTTAAGTTTGCAATGATTAGAAAGATGAAGTGTCTCATGTGAGCATTTATGACTCCTATACTCAGAGGCTAACCTTCCAAAAGCAACTTCAATTGATTTGTTAAGTTACTGAATTAACTGTCTCCTGCATCCCCGTCTCCAGTATTCTGCTCACTGTCGTATCCACTGAGGCCAACTCAGAGGGTCAGGAACTTATCTAGGAAATGTGATTAATGGCGACGCAGTTCAGAACAAAATCCTACCTCATTATCATCAGCAGCTGTTGCTCTTAAAGCCTAGAGTTTCTGAATAATTGTTTCAATTTCTTTTGTTTGTCCTTTGAAGGCACACAAGAAGCAATTTGATAAGAACCCTCTTTCCCAGAGGATGTGTGTATTAGACAAGAGAAAATCAATAGGATGTCATGTCCTCTCACATCTGATAATCTCAGTGACACTCATAAAAACCTCCTGGAGTTGAAGGCTACAGAAGATGAAGGATCTTCTGTGTAGAGAGTCACATAGAACAGAGATGCAGTGAGAAGTCAGAATTGGAGTCTTGTAAATGCTGAGGAGGAAAAATCAAGAAACCTGTAATGACAGCTGCAGCTGTGGCGTTTTCTGACTTGCTTTTAACAGGGAAAGAAGAAATGTTAAGTGGTAAGGGCCAAGACCAATTGGTGCCAGCAAACCCAGCTTTCTAAATGGAGATATCTATATTCAACATGATTTGAGTGTGCAATGCATATACATATGTTATATATACTATAAATTACATAGTACTGCCCCAATAGGTGTGTTTCAATGAATTTTAGTAATAGAAGTAGTAGAACATAAAAAATAAAATAAATCACAATGTTCAAATAGCAGGAGTCCTTGTTTTAAAAGTTATTCCTTTATGTTTTTGAGATTATATCATTTACCCATTCATTTTTTTTTCCTCCAAAACTTTCCAGATACCTATCCTTGTTATATTTCAAATTCATGGCCCTTTAAAAATTTATTGTTGTAACATACGTTTATCTATATACACCTATATTCCTAAAAATACAACACATAACTACAACCTGCTCAGTCTGTATAATACTATAGGCATGCCCATGTTTTCAGGGATAACCAGTTGGCAAGCTGAACAAGGATGACAACAATGGACATGGCAAAAAACTGAGGTCGGGGAAAGACCTCAGTTCTACATGGAGAACGACAGGTAGGTAACTAAGATATGATGAGAGCAGAAGAAATAGTCTCCCTTAGGGAAAAACACACCAATGAAAAATTATGTTAACATACCCTCAAAGAAGAGAAAATAATTTTAAAAATTCAAGGAATCGTCTTATAAATACACTTTACTTTTATGATTGTAGGCAGTGGGAAAATTGGTGAAAGGGGCTTGAGTTAAGGATGTGGAGGAAGATAAATACAGAAGACGGAGGAAAGTAAACCTTCAATAAGGATGTCTGAAAATTTTAAAATGAATCATGCTACTATCTACCCAAAATAAATTCTATATCTCACATAAGTCAGTGTGTAAATATACATATAATGCTTAAATTAAAATTTCAATCTGAGCTGACAATGTTCCCCGCAATAGACAAAAGCTGTCTAACAAAACCCACTACACCAGTGATGAGACACCCTCTTTCTGGTTATTTGTCGGCATTGTTCTAGAGACTCTCAGTTTTCCTCCGTTAAGCATATTATAACTTCTGTTTATGTGCCCAGTTCTGTGGTCATTTCCGCGTATTCGGACTATATATTCTATACCTTCATATTATATACATGATTTAAAGTAAAGTGAGTTGTGCTATGATTTGTTTTTCTCATCCATTTCATCACTCTGATTTTTTTTATTTTTATTAATTACACTTTATTCACTTTGTATCCCTCCATAAGTCCCTCCCTCCTCCCCTCCCGACCCCACCCTCCCTCCCTCTTCTTTACGCATTCCCCTCCCCAAGTCCACATGTAGGGGAGGTCCTCCTCTCCTTCCTTCTGATCTTAGTCTATCAGATCTCATCAGGAGTGGCTGCATTATAACCTTCTGTGGCCTGGGAAGGCTGCTCCCGCCTCAGGGGGAGGTGATCAAAGAGCAGGCCAATCAGTTCCTGTCAGAGACAGTCCCTCTTCCCATTACTATGTAACTCACTTGGATACTAAATTGCCATGGGCTACATCTGTGCAGGGGTTCTAGGTTATCTCCATGCATGGTAGTTGGTTGGAGTATGGTTCTCCAGGAAGACCCCTGGTTTCAAAATTTCTGGTTCTATTGCTTTCCTTGTGGAGTTCCTGTCCTCCTGAGTGAGCTGTCCCAGACGCAGAAAGACACACACAGTATATACTCACTCATATAGACATGTAATATAAGATAAACCTACTAAAATCTGTACATCTAAAGAAACTAATCAAGAGAGAGGACCCTGACTAAAATGCTCAATCCCCATCCCAAAAGGCAAAGAGGAAGGACATCAGAAGAAGAAGAAGAAGAAGAAGAAGAAGACAGGAAACAAGCTAGGAACCTGCCACAGAGGGCCTCTGAAAGGCTCTGCCCTGCAGACTATCAAAGCAGCTGCTGAGACCTATGGCCAACTGTTGGGCAGTGTGCATGGAATCACTCTGATTTTTGATTGGAGAATGGCCGTGTGATCACATAGGTGTGCTGGGTGCTCGGTCCCTAAGGGCTGATTCAAGAGCATGCCCTGAATCTGGGGGAAATAGACCAGTTTTGGAATCCATGACACAGGGAAAACCCTAAGTCTTCCTTAGTAAGTAGGTCTACATTGTGAATCTAATGAAATGTGAAGCCCCAGGACCTTGCCTGGCTGACCCTGGGCCAGAGCTTGGCCTGAGATTATATAGCATAGAGCCTGCTCTGACAATCGGAATGTGCTAGAGGCAGCAACTGGCATACAGGTGTTTCAAGTCTTTGGTGGTAGGGGCTGACCTGATCCTGGATTAGTCAAGACTCTGAAGAAGACTTACGGATTGACTCCAGGTGGTAGTTTGATAATCCATCCCTTGTGTGCTGTATTTGTGCTGGAGTGGACCTGAAGCCTCAGGGCATGCATTGTAATTTGCTTATAAACAGTCAGAAGCTGGCCCAAAAATCTTGCCCAGTGCATTATACACCTATAAATGGGCTCCCTTTTGTCTGAGCTGAGGGAAACATGTAACAACAGAGGAGAGACTCAGAGGCGAGCAAGGAGCAATGTCTTTTTCTTTAGTCTAGCAGGAAAAGTGATTGCCATTGCCGCAGGCATATCTTCACTGATGGGGACCAATTAGTGTTCAGCTCAATGAACAATTATTTCCCTTGATTTTTGTCTCTTTGCTTATAAATTATTGGATGCTCAAAGGGACTTAGCTTTAGTCCCTTACTGGAGTCTTTTTGTTTCAGTCTAAGAAACACATTTGTCAAATTCATGGTATTGGGTTAGACTGCCTTGTATACTTGCTTTTGGAGGCTATCTTCATGAATTATTTTTCTCTTTTCTCTTTGAATATATAAGTTCTGTGACCTAAGTTTTATTTCTTTCTCACATATTCCTTTTAACTCTGATCCACTGTATGCATGCATGCATGTATGTATGTATGTATATTATGAGAGGAGGCTTGTTTGGGAAACTTTGTTTATATTTGTTTGTAATAGTGATAACAAAATAGAACTGCAACCATGTCTGTATATAAAGGAGTTTAGATGAAAAGAGTTGGGGAGTCTGCCTGAAATTCCAGGGATCACAGCCATAGAAAACTACCTGTGGAGGTGAGGCCAATTCTTATGGCCATCACATGACAATTCCCAGGTGCCAGCTCTGCCTGTGGTCCCAGAGACAGAGCCATTGGGTACTCCCAGTAATGGTGAGGTCTGTCCATAAACCAACTCCTGGGCACCAGCTTTGCCTGTGGTCTTGGAGATGACAGCCATTGGAGACTACCAGCAGAGATGAGGTGTGTTCTGTAATCTCTGTTCACCATTTCCTGATGGCCAGCTTTGCTTGCAGTCAGAGACTGGCAGCAGAGATGAGTCCTCCAAGTGCTGGTTCTTGGGCACCAGTTCTTCCTACAATTCCAGAGAGAACCCATTGGGAACTGCCAGCCTGTTGCATGACCTCCATCTGCCAATTCCTAGGTCCCAGATCTGCCTGCAATCTCAGAGGTGGCAGACATCAGCAACTACTGAAGATGATAGCAATCAGGGACTACCAGGGAACTCCAAGCCTGTCAAAACCAGGGATAACCATATGACTAAGGGACAGCATAAACACACACTAGACAAAATCCAGGACGATACAGCAATATCAGAACCCAACTATCCTACTACAGCAAGTCCTGGATATCATAACACACCTGAAGCACAGGAAAAAAAATCTTAAATCTAATCTTATGAAGATAATAGAGGCTTTTAAACATAAAATTAATAAATTGTTCAAAGAAAAACAAGAAAAGACAATCAAACAGGTAAAAGAAATGAATAAATACCTTAAAGAGATACAAGAAAATAGGAAAAGAAAATGAATAAAGCTGTTCAAGACCTGAAATGGGAAATATAAACAATAAAGAAAACACAATCTGAGGCTATCCTGGAAATGGAAAAACCTAGAATAGAAAACAGGAACTATACAGATGGGAGCATCACCACCAGACTAAAAGAGATGGAAGAGAGATTCTCAGGCATAGAAGGTACAATAGAAGAAACTGATACATCTGTCAAAAATAATGCTAAACAATACAGGAAATTTACGACACCATAAAAAGACCAAACCTAAGAATAATAAGAATAGAAGAAGGAGAATGTTCCTAGCTCTAAGGCCCAGAAAATATCTTCAACAGAATCAGAGTAGAAAATATCCCTAACTTAAAAAAAAAGATGCCTGTAAACACTCAAAAAGCCTTCAGAATACCAAATATATTGAACCAAAAAAAAAAAAGAAAGAAAAGAAAAGAAAAGAAAATCCTCCCACAACAACATAATAAAAACACTAAATACACACAGTAAAAAAAATAATAATTAAAGCAGCAAGGGATAAGGGTCAAATAACATATAAAGGCAGACCTATTATAATTATGCCAGACTTCTGAACAGAGACTTTAAAAGCCAGAAGGGCCTGGGCATATTTTACAGACCCTAAGAGATTACAGATGCCGGCCCAGACTGCTATACCTAGCAAAACTTTCAATCACCATAGATGGAGAAAAATATGATATTGCATGATAAAACCAAAGTTAAACAATATATTTCTACTAACCCAGAGCTACAGAGGATTTTAGAAGGAAAACTCCGATACAACAAGGGTAACTACACCCAAGAAAACACAGGAAATAATTTCACACCAGCAAAAACAAAAGAAAGGAAGAACATATATTCATGCTTCCACTACCAATATCAAAATTACATAAATCAATAATCATTGGCCATCAATATAACACAGGCTAACAGAGTGGATATGAAAACAGGATCCGTCATTCTGCTTCATATAAGAAACACAGCTCAACATCAAGGAAAGATTACCTCAGACTAAAGGGACCAAAAAAAGGTTTTCCAAGCAAATAGACACAAGAAACAATCAGGACTAGTATTCTAGGATCTAATAAAACAGACTTTAAAGCAAAAGTAATGAAAAGAAATAGGAAGGGCACTTCATATTCATCAAAGAAAAGATCCACCAAGGTGATGTCTCAATTCTGACCATCTATGCCCAAAATGCAAGGACACCCACATTCATAAAAGAAGCATTACTAAAGTTTAAATCATATATTAAATCTCACACATTATTGGTGGGAGATTCTAACACCCCACTCTGACCAATGAATAGAATATATGTAGAGAAACTAAACAGATAATTGAAAGAAATACTGACATTATGAATCAAATTGGCCAAACACATATCTACAGAACATTTCACCCATACACAAAAGAGTATACCTTTTTTTTTCTTCTCAGCACCACATGGATCCTTCTCCCCAAATGACCATATACTCTGTCACAAAAAGAGCCTCAACAGATACAAGAATATTGAAATAACCCCTTGTATCTTATCAGACCACAGTGGATTATAGCTGGAACTCAACAACAACAGAAACAGCAGAAAGCCTACAAACTAATAGAAACTGAACAACTCTTTACTCAATGACCACTGGGTAAGGGATGCAATAATGAAAGAAATTAAAGACTTTCTAGGATTCAATGAAAATGAAGGCACAATGGACCCAAACCTTTGGGACACAATGAAAGCAGTGCTAATAGGAAAATTCATAGTATTAAGTGCCTTCATAAAGAAATTGGAAAAATCACACACTAGCAACTTAACAGCTCATCTGAAAGCTCTAGAACAAAAAGAAGAAAACACACCACAGAAGAATAGATGGCAGGAAATAATCAAACCCAGGGCTGAAACTTAGAAACAAAGAGAACAATACAAACAATCAATAAAACTAAAAGCTTGTTCTTTGAGAAAATCAACAAGATAGAAAAACCCTTAGCCAAACTAACTTAATAGCAGAGATATAATATCCAAATTTAACAAAATCATGATGCAAAGGGGAATATAACAACAGACACTGAGGAAAACCAAATAACCATTAGGTCCCACTTCAGAAACCTATACTGAACAAAACTGATAAATATAAATGAAATAAATTATTTTCTTGATAGATTATATTTAACAAAATTAAATCAAGATTAGGTTACCAATCTAAATAGTTCTGTATCCCTTAAGGAAATAGAAACAGTCATTAAAAGTCTCCCAACCAAAAAAATTCCCATGGCTAGATGTTTTCAGTGCAGAATTCTAAAAGACTTTCAAAGAAGAGCTAATACCAATACTTCTCAAATTAGTCTACAAAATAGAAACTGACGGAACACTGTCAAACTCATTCTGAGGCCACAATCACCTTGACACCTAACCCACACAAAAGATCGAACCAAGAAAGACTATTTCAGACCAATTTCTCTTATGAATATTGATGCCAAATTCTCAATAAAATACTCACAAACCAAATCCAAGAACACATCAAAAGCATCATCCACCATGACCAAGTAGGCTCCATCCCAGGGATGCAGAGATAGTTCAACATACGAAAATCCATTAATGTAATCCACTATATAAACAAACCGAAACAAACAAACAAACAAACAAACAGGTGATCATATCATTAGATGCTGAAAATGCCTGTGACAAAATCCAGTATCTCTTCATGATAAAAGTCTTGGAGACATCAGGGATATGAGGTCCATAATAAAGCATAAAAAAGACAATATGCATCAAGGCCATAGCCAATAACAAATTAAATGGAGAGAACCTTAAAGCAATTCCACTAAAATCAGGGACAATACAAGGATGTCCATTCACTCCATATCTAGTCAACATTGTACTTGAAATCCTAGCTAAAGCAATAAGAAAACTAACAGAGATCAAGGGGATACAAATTTTAAATGAAAAAGTCAGACTGTGCTATTTACAGATGATATGATAGCATAACTAAGTTAACCCCAAAATTCTACACGAGAGCTCCTACAGCTGATACACACCTTGGGCAAAGTGGCTGGATACAAAATTAACTAAAAAAATTAATATTTCTTTGTCAGATGTAGGGTTGGTGAAGATCTTTTCTCCAATTTGTAGGCTGCAGTATTATTCTATTTTCAGTGTCCTTTGACATACAGAAGCCATTTAGTTTCATGAGGTGCCATTTATCAATCATTGATCTTAATACCTGAGCTATTGATGTTATGCACAGGAAGTTGTCTCCTGACAAGTAGGATGAGAAAGAAATTAGGAAAACAATACATTTATAATAGCCACAAATAATATAAAGTATCTCCTACTAAGCAAGTGAAAGAGTTAGATGACAAGAACTTCAAGTCTCTGAAGAAAGAAACTAAAGAAGATATCAGATGATGGAACGATATCCCATGTTTATGGATCAGTAGGATTAACATACTAAAAAGGGGCATCTGACCAAAAGTAGTCTACAGGTTCAATGCAATTCCAATCAAAACTCCAACACATTTTTTTTTACCTGCTTTGAAAGAGCAATTCTCAACTTAAAATGGAAAAGAACAAAAAACTAAAACAAAGATAGTGAAAACAATCTAGTACAATAAAAGATCTTCTGGAGGTATCACCATCCCTGATTTCAAGTTGTACTACAGAGCAATAGTAATAAAAACTGCATGTTATGGACATAGAAATAGACATATTGTTTAATGGAATAGAATCAAAGACCTAGGAATGATTCCACACACCTACAGACACTTTTTTGACAAAGAAGCCAAGACAATAAAATGGGAAAAAGAAAGGATCTTCAACAAATGGTGCTGGACTAACTGGAGGTCCACATGTAGAAGAATGCAAAGGGATCCATATTTACCACCCTGCACAAAACTCAAGCCCAAGTGGATCAAAGAACTCAATATAAAATCAGGTACAGTAAATCTAATAAAAGAGAGAGTAGGTAAGAACCTTGAACTCACTGGCACAGGAGACAACTTCCTGAACATTACACTCAGCCTCTAAGATTATTATTAATAATTGGCACCTCACGAAACTGAAAAGCTTCTTTAATGCAAAGGACACAGGCAATAGAACAAAACAGCAGATTGGGAAAAGATCTTCACCGACCCTACAGCTGACAAACGACTAATATCCAAAATATATAAAGAGCTCAAGAAATTAAACACCAACAAACCAAATAACCCAATTAAAAAATGGGATACAGAGCTAAGCAGAGAATTCTCAACAGAGGAATCTAATGGCTGAGAAGCATCTAAAGAAATGCTTAAGGTCCTTCACCATCAGAGAAACACAATGACTCTGAGATTCCATTTTATACCTGTTAGAACAGCTATGATAAAAAACTTAAGTGACAACACATGCTGTTGAAGATGTGGAGAAAGGAAACAATCTTCCATTGCTGGTGAGAGTGCAAACTTATACAAACACTTTGGAAATCAATCTGGTACTTTCTTAGAAAAATAGTACTACCTCAAGACCCAGCTATACCACTCCTGGGTATATACCTGAAAGATTCTCCACAATACAACAAGGACATTTGCTCAACTATGTTCATTGCAGGTTTATTTGTAATAACCAGAAACTGGAAACTACCTAGTTGTCCCTCAACTGAAGAATGGGTAACAAAACTGTAGTTCATTTACACAATGTAATACTACTCAGCTATTAAAAACAAGGAAATCATGAAATTTGCAGGCAGATTGACCGAACTAGAAAAGATCATCCTGAGTGAGATAATTCAGGCCCAGAAAGGCATACATGGTATGTACCCACTTATAAGCAGATATTAGCCATATAGTACAGGATAACCAAACTACAATTCATTGACCCAAAGAAGTTAAACAAAAGGAAGAACCTAAGGGAGGATAAGTATCACTCAGAAGTGGAAACAGAATAGATAGAAAAAGTGGTTGGGGAGAGGGAACAGGGTTGAAGAATGAGGGTAGAGAGAAATTGGGTTGTAGATCATACTGGAGAGTAGGCACAAGAGGACAGAGGGCTTACAAAGAGAAGACACACCATGGGAAGGGCATCTCTGAGACAAGCTGGACAGCTAAGACAGGTTAGGCACCTGCGAGGATATGAGGGTGACTCTAGCTGAGACACTTAGTAGCAGGGGTCATAGAGACTGAAGAGGCCACAATCTAACAAGACAGTACTCCTAATTGAGGGAAGGAAACTCCAACCCACCCACAAAACCTTGGACCCAAAATTTATCCTGCCAATGATATGTGCAAGGATAAAGATAGAGCAGAGATTGAGGGAATGTCCAACCAATGCCTTGCCCAACGTGAGACCTACCCATGTAAGAGAGCCAACCGCTGACATTATTAATGACAATGCTTTCAGATAGGAGGCTAGTATAGCAAGGGAGCTGACACCTAGATCCCCCAGTGTATGAGCTGTAAAAACAGAATTGTGTGACTCTTCTAATCTGTACCAATGCACCACTTAGAGCTGTACTGACCCATAGACTCAGGGCTTTGTTCTTTGATATTTCTTGCTGTTCTAGGTCATGAATTTCAGATGAACAGTTAATGGCTCCACTCAACTGGTCACAGTCAAACCATGGTCAGAGCACTGGGAGTCTTGTGGAAGTATGGGGGGGGACAATAAGAGGCCCCAGAAGAGACAGGAGCTCCACAAGAAGCTTAACAGAGCCAACTAACCTGGATCCAAGGAGTGCTTATGGTGCACCAATCAAGGACCATGAATGGACTCCACTTATACCCCTTACACATACATAGACAATGGGTAGCTTGGCCAACATGTGGGTCCCTAGAAAGAGGAGAGGGGGATATCTCTGACATGGACACTGTTGCCTGTTATCAAATCACTTCCTCCTGTCAGGGCTGCCTTGACAGGCCACAGGGAAAGAAGATGCTCTAAGTCCTGGCTTGACTTGATGTGCTCCTCTGAGTTGGTAGGTGGGTGGGGGGAGAGGCTCCCCTTATCTGAGGAGTAGGAGAGTTGAGAGGGGAAAGTGGGAGGTCCAATGGAAACAGGACGACAAAAGGGAGGACCTATGATAAGGATGTAAAGTGAATTAATTAATTATAAAAAAAAGACTGGGGGAAGTGTGGACACCTTAAAATGATTACAATCAGTTTTTCTGTTGACTATCCTTATAAGTAAAAGACCACTTCATTGGATTAATAAAAGATAGGATCATACAAACATGTACATATTAAAGTCTTTTTTTTTTTTTGCTTTCCTAATAGAAGTTTATTCACATCTACTATCTTTCACCATGGCAAACAAAATGCACATTCGAGTTTTGGTTTGGTTTGGTTTGGTATTTTTCAGGGCATCATTGACCTTATTTTTTTATTTTTTTATTTAACTTTTATTAATTACACTTTATTCATTTTGTATCTTCCCATAAGCCCCTCCCTCCTCCCCTCCCGATCCCACCCTCCCTCCCCTTTCTGCATGCATGCCCTTCCCCAAGTGCACTGATAGGGGAGGTACTCCTCTCCTTCTTTCTGATCTTAGTCTATCAGTTCTCATCAGAAGTGGCTGCATTGTCATCTTCTGTGGCCTGGTAAGGCTGCTCCCCCCCAGGGGTAGGTGATCAAAGAGCAGGCCAATCAGATTATGTCAGAGGCAGTCCCTCTTCCCATTACTATGTAACCCACTTGGACACTGAACTGCCATGGGCTACATCTGTGCAGGGGTTCTAGGTTATCTCTGTGAATAGTCCTTGGTTGGAGTATGAGTCTCTGGGAAGTTCCCTGTGTTCAAATTTTCTTGTTCTGTTGCTCTCCTTGTGGAGTTCCTGTCTTCTCCAGCTCTTACTATTTCCCACTTTTTACATAAAATTCCATTCACTCTGCCAGACAGTTGGCCATCAGGCTCAGCATCTGCTTTGATAGTCTGCAGGGCAGAGGCTTTCAGAGGCCCTCTGTGGCAGGTTCCTAGGTTGTTTCCTGTTTTCTTCTTCTTCTGATGTCCAACCTCTTTGCCTTTCAGGATGGGGATTGAGCATTTTAGTTAGGATCCTCTCTCTTGCTTAGTTTCTTTAGATGTACAGATTTTAGTGGGTTTATCCTATGTTGTATGTCTATATGAGTGAGTATATACCCTGTGTGTCTTTTTGCTTCTGGGACAACTCACTCAGGATGATCCTTTCCAGGTCCCACCATTTACCTGCAAATTTCATGATTTCCTTATTTTTCATTGCTGAGTAATACTCCATTGTATAGATGTACCACAATTTCTGTATCCATTCTTCAGTTGAGGGGCATCTGGGCTGTTTCCAGCTTCTGGCTATTACAAATAAAGCTGCTACAAACATGGTTGAGCAAATGTCCTTATTGTGTACTTGAGTGTCTTCTGGATATATGCCTAGGAGTGGTATGGCTGAATCGTGAGGAAGCACTATTCCTAGTTGTTTGAGAAAGCGCCAGATTGATTTCCAGAGTGGTTGTACAAGTTTACATTCCCACCAGCAGTGGAGAAGGGTTCCCCTTTCTCCACAACCTCTGCCAGCCTGTGTTGTCACTTGAGTTTTTGATCTTAGCCATTCTGATGGGTGTAAGGTGAAATCTCTGGGTTGTTTTGATTTGAATTTCCCTAATGGCTAATGAGGTTGAGCATTTCTTTAAGTGCTTCTCTGCCATTCGATATTCATCTACAGAGAGTTCTCTGTTTAGCTCTGTTCCCCATTTTTTTAAGTGGATTACTTGGTTTGCTGCTTTTCAGCTTCTTTAGTTCTTTATATATACTGGATATGAGTCCTCTGTCAGATAAAGGGTTGGTGAAGATTCTTTCCCAATCTGTAGGCAGTCACTTGTTTATAGAGTTTCATTTTGCTTGTCTTATTTATCTTCCTTTTGAGACAGATCTAATGTACTCCAGACAGGCCTTAAACTCACATACCTGATGACTTGGAACTTCTGATTGTCTTAAGTACTGGGACTGCTGGAGCTCATGATCATGCCTGGTTTATACAGTGCTGCGAATTGAACCTGGAGCTTTTTATATGTCAAGCCCACACTCTATCAACTGAACTATGTCTTAAACAATGCTTTCTCAACTTCCTATGAATTCAAGGACATTTCCAACAAGGTAGTTTTACTTTATTATAGAAAGTTTAGCTGTCATAAGGGCTTCAAGATTTTTGACCGGGGCAGGGAGAGGATTAATATTTTCATTTTGAATATTCTTAGATATAGCTTTGTCCTACAACTCGGCTGTTCTGTTATTACAATACCCAGAAGTGGCAGAGCGGCCACTATGTCCTGTGGATATGTTTGGTCCCAACAAAGCCTCCAGTAACATGGGCATATCCCTTGCCTTGTTCACATCTTTCACTCTCTTTGGATGGATAAAGGATTTTTCTCAACCCACACATGGCATAGCAGATTGATCACTTAAGTTATCTACAAACACACCTGTTTCATATTGCTGTTTGTTTTATATGACAGTTCTATTATGGTCATTTGTGTATTTTCTGTCCCTAGATGGATGTACAATATCAGTTAGACCAGTATTGCCTCAAATTTCCTATTTAGAGCACTTGGCATGGGACTTAACTTACCTTATCATTTTGGAACTAGTCTATTGACTACAGTGTCTTTCTGGACAATCTCATTTCACTATGAGTGTTGAGTTCCCACAGCAGTCATTGCCCATGCTGTGCTTTCTGAAGTGTTCTTGTATTTATTCCAACATGGCTATTGTTATGCTCACCTCCAGAATCAAAGTGGCTCAGCCAACGGGTATTATGGGTAATGATCTCTTCTGACTTTTTGCCCTGTTTGCTTGTTGGTCAACTCCACATAAGCTAGAGTCATGTTGGTAGAGAATCTTCAATTAAAAAAAAACAAAAACATCATGAGCTTTACCTGTGAGCAAATCTGTAGGGCATTTTCTTGATTCATGATTGATGTGGGAGGGCCCCAAACACCGAGAGTGGTACCATTCCTGGGCAGGAGGCCCTAAATGTTATTAGAATGCAGGGAAAGAAAACCATGGAGAGAAACTAGTATTAAGTGTTTCTCCATGGTCTCTGCTTCAGTTTCTGACTCCAGTTTCTTGCCTTGACACCCCTCATTGATGGAATGTGACCTGAGTGTAAGCAGAAATAAACCCTCCCCAAAATGCTTTTGGTTATGGTGTTTGGTTATGGTTATGGTGTTTACGGTGTTTATCGAGTAATCCTGAAGACACTTGCTCATCACTTATCCTTGTTTTTACAAGCTGCTATGAATGTGCTGGCGAGGCTTGGCCTGGCTTCTCAAAGGCTTTGATTATGTGCTTAATGAACTTCTTCATAAGTGCTTGTGCAGGTGTGGTGTCATAATTCTTGGTAATGGAACCTTATCTCTGGGAAATTATCCATCTTCTTTTGCAGGTGATCGTAATAAGTATTTAATTTTTTCACTTGAGCATCTCTCTATTACATTATCAGTCCACTGAACACTGAATCTGCCTCATTCTAATGAATAAGATGCTCTTTGAATGAGCATCTACCATATGCTTTCTTCCTGTAACACACTACAGGAAAAGTTTTCAAATATTAACATGTGAGTTTTTTCCCCTTTTTCCCCCCAGGCCACTACAGTGCCAGAATTCTCACATATTTTCTGATTCTTATAGTAGACAGTTATGTGTGAATACCTTCTTGTTGAGGCATTTACCATATCAATATATACATATCTATAAAACAACCAACAAAAACATCAAACTGCTTAGGCTAAGCTAATGAAGGAGATTTTAACTTAAAGAGAGGAAAATAAGGAGGGAATAAAGTGATATGGAAATTCGAGGTGAAAATTTGCAAAGCCACCAGTCTGGAGTTGTTCTGCCAGGAAAGCTTACCTGGAGGCATCCTCACACCAGGTTGTCTTTCTTGGGGCCATCTACCAAGACCAAATGTAGCCACTGATCACCCGAGATTCTATGGGAGCTTATTTTTATCCTTAACAGTTTTCATCTCCCTACTAGCCACATCCATTTTGGAATACTCCTTTCTGCTAGTCAGAATTCCCAAAGTTTTTCTCTGCTCCTAACTTTTTTCAGACTTGGGGACTGATTAAGACAACTAGATGGACTATCACCCCTGGCTAGAGTGGAGGTGGACCAAATGCGGGGAAGCCTAACAGTGAATTATCTCTCACACTAAAAACAAACAAATAAAAAACAAAACATTGCTAGCATCAGTTTTCAGATGAAGAATAAAAAGAATGAATAACACATATTTATCTGATTTCTAACTTCTAACTACTTCTATTCCAGACTTTTTATTACCTTTCATCCTCTCACCTTTGCTCCTTTTACATCCCACTCAGTCCTTTCATCTTCCCTTTCTTTGTCTTGCCTGGTTTTGAATCCTTTTATCTTTTGTCATGTATTGGCCATGTGTCACACTCTGTAAAGACAAATTGGCCACAGGAACTATGTAATTAGCATTTGTTATTAAATAGTCATAACCTAAAATCACTTGAGAAGATAGTCTCAGTTGAGGAATTATGTAGACCAGGTTGTGCTATGGTTAGGGTTCAATGTCTTGACTGTTAACTGACCAACTTTCTCTCTAGGCTGGACCCTGAACTATTTGAGAGTAAAGATATCAAAAACAAACAAACAAACAAGGAAGCAGGGATTTATAGCCATATCCTCTCTTTGCCCTTGACTGTGGAAATAACTGGTTGCTTTATCTTATGTTTCTCGAAATAATGAAATTATAAGGTAAAATAAATCCATTCTTTTGGATGTTTGTTGACAGGATGGTTTGTCACAAAAATAGAAATGATGACAGTGCTTTAGGGGAAACTGAGTTTCTTTTATTGTATTTGGAGATTCAGCAATTGACCCATTCATCTTTATTGTCTTTGAATTGAAAGACAATAGTACAGAGAGGGAACATGTTTTAACAGACATGGACTTTAAAAGCAATAAAGCTACATCAGAATGTTATGTTTCTTTTTTTAATAAGAGAAGTACATTTTTGTCATGCTTAGTTCATTTCTACTGTGGTTGAGTGATACTTCCCTTTTTTGCCCTACCATTCCCTCAGCTTGAGACCAGCTGAGGAGCAGCAAGCTTTTTTTCAATCTTTCAAGCTATCATAAAGAAGGCTTTACGGAGAGGATATGTCCAGTAAGGAACTGAAAATATTGCCTAACAAATTTACTATGTGGTCACTGCTGTGACTGGTCATGGGGCATTGTACATGATAAACAAGTGCTCCTTTTCTGAGCCATAGTCTCAGCCTGAAGGGGAGATAGAGTATAGTGCTATAAAAGGTTAAAAAGGAAACAGAATAGGAGGATTAAATGGAAAGGAGTGTGGAGGGCAGTGTAAAGGAGGGAATAAAGGGAGAAACAACCCTAAAGGACTCTTAAAAAGCCATATGGAAACCTGCTATTGTAGAAGCTTCTTAAAGGATACTCATATTTAAAATCACTGATCACAAGTTAGACAAAGGGAGAAACAACACTAAAGGACTCTTAAAAAGCCATATGAAAACCTGCTATTGTAGAAGCTTCTTAAAGCATACTCATATTTAAAATCACTGATCACAAGTTAGACAAAGGAACAATTGGTTCCTTTTAAGCCGGTTATCTGTTGGAATTACTCCCAACCCTCAGCATCAAGGATTAGTGGGATCCATTTTAAATTAGAGGGATCCATTTTAAATTTTCCAACATGGTTTGCCCATGGCAGAAAGTAAAATGAAACAATGAGTGAACTTGTGGATCCCAAGGTGTCCGTCCAGTCACGAACCTCTAAGAAAGAACCCTCTAGCAGCACCCAAGCAAGATCTAAGGCTTTCACTGTGAAAGCCCTAAGGTCTTTTTACTCCCTACCATTTCCATGTGACTACTTTGCACAAACAGTTAAATAAGCTCAGTACCCCATGGCCCCATTCCAGTGGAAGCACACTTTTCTCCTTTCTTAGTTGTAGAGATATACTCCAGTCATTTTTCTTAGATTTTTCAAATCTATACATAAATTAATTCCTCCATTAAAAATAGAAGATAGAGTCATTGCTAGGCTATAGAAGCTGTGAGATAATCTACTCCAAACTAAAACATTATTTTTTTTCTGACAACTAAATAAAACATCTTTAAATTCCAAGGGAGTTTTTTTTTTTAATTCCACGTGCACAATTAACTCATGAAGCTGCTAAACACCCAATTATCCAATTATGAGAAAGGAGGAAAACAGCGATCAGATACTTTTCCTTGAAAGAATAATTAAACTATTACATCACAAGGAGAAATATTTTGCTACAAAAACAGGAAATAAAAGAAGGGAGAAAAGTGACTTGCCAGGATGCGGATTTGTGTGGAGTGGAGGTGGGGGGGATGAAGAGAAGAGAGGGATGAAAGGAGCTGGGAGGGGGCTGCAGCTGGAAACATCATTATAGTATATTTATTTCCCCAAGAATATACCCCTTTCTGGATAGATAATAACAGGAGATCATAGTACCCCTTAAAATCCTAGGGGGAACTCGGGTAGCACAGTTGTAAAATTATGAAATTTTGAACAAATTATGAACAACAAGGATTGACCTTTGTCGTTTGTTGCTTCCTTCCCTGTGGGCCAAAAGGAAAATAAGAAATTGTCCTGAGGAACTGTATTTCCTGAGGAAAGGCTTGGGATGGCTTCAAGGTCAGTATTTTTGGAGACAATAGATAACATAGTTGGAAGATTGTTTTCCAAAAGTCTTTAGCCTGACTCTTTCTTTCTCTGCATGTTCTCACTGAACATCCACCCTATGAGAAACACTTTGCTGTGCAATTCGATAGCATAGCTGAAGAGAAGTGTGCACTCTGTCGTAGTAGGACACCATGTTTCTCCTCCTTTTATGATTTCTAGTGGGATCTAAGCCAAAGGTTTAAAAAAAAAAAACTGTTTGATATAGAAAAATCAGTAACTACTCTATGTAAAATATTTCTTAATATGTTTTTAGTTCTTATTGGTTTTAAATCAACATATATTAGTGGGAGTCAGTTTGTTTTGTCTATATAAATTCAACCACTTTCCTTCCTCTATTGTCTCTGACCCCAGGTTTCCACATATTTCCCTGTATCTGGTCTTCACTACTATGCTTTCAGGTGAGTTAAAATCAGGTCAGCTCTGATGTAAAGATTTCCTGCTTTTCAGCAGCTGGAACAAATTGTCCCATACAATGTAGATTTATAATCTTAGAGGGGTAGCTAGTGTGGGATTCTGCCTGCTTTGCTTCTGAGTTCTCTATTTCTCTTGTAGGCAAGAAGCCATTCCTTTTCACTCAAGTTACAGTTGAGAATCGTGACAGATTATACAACAGGACAGGACACGTGCTTTTCAAGGCATTCCAAATAACTTTCAGAGCTTATTCACAGAGAACGTTCTGGAAAATCACAGCCTTTCAGAAGCAGGCCACCTGCTCTCAAATCCTTTGAGATGTGTAGGAAGTCAGAGGCAACAGTAGCCTGAGCAAAGTCTTCTAGGAAAATGGAATTCAGTAAAGAGAGAATCTTCACCATTTCTAAATAGAAGTTGACCAGCCATCAGTCTATGTTGTCCATCAACAAACTGAAGAGCAAGCATCAACTTGTTTTATGGAAGCAAAGGAATTTTCCAGATCATCCTCTAAGGAGAAGACATCAGCAGGCTCTATCTACCAATACAAGTTCAGACAAGCCATCTTAATGTAATTATAACTTGTTCTCAAACATAACAGTTCCTTTTAATCTGTCTGAGATGGTGTTACCTCTCTTCGGATTTCTTATTTAATATTAATAACTAAATCAGATTGTAGGAAAGATGTGGTCTATTTAAGAGTGATCCTTTGTGGGTAGTTTTTGCACTTAGTGTTTTAAAGAAAGCATGTCTTTATAAAAACTAGTCATAAACCAGTCTATATCCTTTGAAATTCTTTTTCCAAGTCAACTTCTAACTCTGTGTTAGAAGTTGAACTCTCTGTTGCTACTCAGCTTACTGTTGTAATTTCATTTTTACGTTGGTCCAGCGTATGAATCTTAGACAATCACCTAGGAAAGCCTCAGCGATTTTATGAGATTACTGCTGCTGCTATGATTTTTATGGTACAAAGGCTTAACAGTGCTTGTGAATTTTAAATACTAAATGTGTTATTTGAAAGTCAGTGGTTCACATGCCTTTCCAAGTCACAGTTTCTCAGAAAAATTAAATCATCAAGGGGCAAGTAGCTTTCCCTGGCACAAAAAGCTCAAGGGAGACTGGCAAAACTGAAACAGAACCCTTTGTAGAGCCCTCTGTTTTGATTATGCAGATTGAGAAAAAAAAATGAAAGAGGTAAAATGAAAGTTTTGTGGCAAGGTGTCTAAATATGTCAATGACTATGAGTGGGTTCTTTACAAAAAATAAATTATTATTGTGTTAACAACTATGTATTAAGGGTTCCATCTTTCTGGGTGCTTTACTAATCCTATGCTGCCATAAGATGAAGACACATAAGAGACCCACTGCAGAATTTCATCTGAGGGCCTGTTTCTTCAAGTCCTTCCTGTTGTATCTTCTGTGATCTCAGAAGAAAGAAAATGCAACATTCACACAGGGCTATTAAAGAGTTTGGGGCAAAAGTATGAATTACAAAGTTGTGACCATAGTTGGGAGACATCAAAAAGAGATTGTGAAGCATTCTAGCTGGTGAGAACAAATTCAATGAATTGCCACTGTCTTTAGACACAACAGGGAATAAAAGAGGCTGGTACCAAATATAGAACAAATGGCCACAGCTATAAATGAAGCCCAAGTCACTGGAGCTTTGGCTGGAGGGAAAATTACAGGCAAAGCATGGAGATTTGATAGGCATTGGTCCAGAGAAAGAAACACTTCTCTCTCCTATGTCAACTCTTTCATTGGTATCTCACTCAGCTATAACTATCTAAAAGTAAGAAACAAGCCAACCTGTTAATCTTTCAGAGCTCAACTCCAGAGTAAAGATAACCACAAGAGATAAAGAGAAGAGGCAGCCTCATTACCTAACAAAGATGTTCCTAGACAATCTCCATTGTAAGGTAAAAACAATTCCAACCAAACAAATTTAAGCTTAGAGAAAAATTCTCTTGTGAAAACTCATCCAGGTCACTAGCTGTAGTCCCAACCAAAATGGACTCATTCACTGTTAGCCATGCAGAAACTGCTTCCCAGAGCTGTCATTCATCATTTTATCCTATAGACCCTTGAATGATGATGGTCTTTGGTAACTGTGTTACTAAATATGTTTTCAATGGAAAGAAACAGTTTTCACTCTTCTTACAGAACAAAATGGACTAGAGTGCTGCTTCCGCACTCCTTGGTACTCACCCTTGCTGAGTGGCAGAACTAGCCGGAGTGCACATCCCTGGCTACTATGCCACCGAGCAGGTCCCCTCCTTTCGTTATTTTTCTTCTCCGTTTGTTGGCACTCCTGTTTTTATTTTTAAGTCTGGAATACCGTTCGTCTAATAACAGGCATGTTTGGTTTTGTCTATTGATCTTCTAAGGTTTAATATATTCCTCATAACCTCATCAACCCATGGCTACCCAGATGTTTGCCTCATCAAGTGATTTTTGCTGTCTGGGCACTAGGAATTTACTTCCTCTGCCCACAGAACAGGGAGATAAAAACAGAAATATCGCTGGTGCTTGGAAGAATCACTTCAGCATCAGCTTTAGGGTATTAGATTTATTGGGCTATAAATAATGCTGAGTTATAAAAAAAAGACAAAATTATTCTTCAACAGCTTAGGGCTTAGCATTTTATCAGCAGGAAAAGAAAATAATTAGTGAAAAAAAATGGCACAAATGCTGCTGCAGTATTCGCCTAACCTATTTAACGAATCATTAAAACGATACTATTCTCTAGCACCATTACCATTTTATATTTGGTGACATTTTCTCCTGGGAGTTATGATATTGGAGTGCTTTTTTTTTTCCTCTGAGAATATTTTGAAAATCATACGTAAAGGTAATAAAGGGTGTTTGACTCTTCTTGAGTTGTTCTGAGTTATACTGTACTAAGCTGGGGACTTCTCACCTGCAGCATGCTTCCTTTTGATTCTAAATCATCACTGTCACTTTTATTGCGGCCCTGTTATGCCAGGCATACGTTTTCATTAAAAGTGTCAAGTGGCAATCTCTACTTTGGGAACTAAGAAAATTGTACCCCTTTCTTTGTGCCTTTGTATTAACGTCTGTGTCCTGTAGGAGCTATTCATGGAAATGTAAAAATACATTGTTTTTCAAGAATATGACCACAATATGTTACATGAATGAATTAAATAAAATTATATAAAGTTTCTAAAAGCTGTGCTTTAATATTATAGACACCCTCATGTGTTATCCTTTTATGGTGTAAAATTTAACAGCATCCTGACCATTGCTTCTCTTGAGTATCCAGTGTGTGCTAGGACTGTCAAATGCTGCAATGGGAATGTCCCAGGAATAATAAGCTAGCAGAAAATAGAATATAAGAAAGAGCCATAGACTAGGTCACGGGAGGCCCTCATAGGAGCGTCTTAGGGCAATGGCATCATTTTTCTCTTGGTCAGTCTTCACCTCTCTGCTAAATTTTTATGAAAGGAGAATGCTAGAACGTGCTTTGTCAAGCTTGATGCAGGCTGGCATAACATTTCATCCAAGCCTGAATGTAATAGCATGCTCTCTTACTGCCTTAGACCTTGGTTACCCTTTCTCTTGATTTCAAGCAATTAAAAGGCAGGAAAGGGGAGTTTCCATATTTGACCCTAAAATCTCAATCACTGAATGCTCATGGGCACAGTGAGCTTCCCCAGAATGTGAAGCACCCATTTCTTCATGTGCAAAAGAGGAACTCTAGTCCTTTCTCTTGAGAATGCCCAAGAGAACATTTATTCAAAATGCTCATCACAGAGAGGTGCACCTATTGAATACTTCATAAATATTTTCTATTTCATGATTACATAATATTACAATGTCTTTTTTTTTTTAAGCATAGCTTAGGGCTATTTGCAAAAAAAATTGCAGTTATTTGTCACAGAGTCATTGGGGTTATTTTCTGAGAAAAGATAATCAGCTGGTGTGATAGAGGTAATCTGAGTAATATTCTTGGTCTTATTCCAAGGCATTCTTCAATGTTCCATTTTGTTTGATCATCAAACATCAAATTATGCCATATTAACTAATGAAGCAAGGCGCACCACTGATGGGCTTGACATTTTCTGACCAGCTAACAAAAATTAACTGTGCTAGCTATAAAAACCCAGGAAATTGGTGACCTTTCATCCATTAGTATCATGATGGCACATAGGAAAAGGTAAAGAGAGATGATTTATGTCTTGAAAATGAGTAGAGGATTCATTCATGGCCACAAGCAGAACACAGTGTTTCTAGGAAAGCACTCCCCTCAGCTGCTGTGTGAGTGAGGAAAGCAGGAAAAGATTAAGAGCACGCTATCTCAGAAACGCAGGCTTGAATGTGTTTATCGCTAGGCTGCAGCTTGATGTGGCTGGAACTTTGCTGAGACTGATAGGCTGTGGTGGTTGGCCCCATTTTGCAGGTGATGGACCTACGTTTAGACAAAACCCACTCAAGTCTATGTTTCTTACATCCTGCCTTTGAAGATAACAGTGTGACACTGTGAGTATGCTATCTGATCTGGACTGATCTGTGTCTATTATACCACTGTAGAAAATCCCACTGAGTGGTTTAAGTAGCATTGAGGAGACTCCCCTATGAGCCTTTGCATTACTTACATCCTATTTCGCACTTCTAAATATTTTAGACAGAGGTTAACAAATGAGAAAGGGAAGGCATTATGCATCAAAATCATCTGCAAACAGAACACAGTAGAAGCCTCGTCAGAGGCTTCTCTGGCCTCCTGTGACCCTACAATCCCATCATGGACCACTCCAGATGTACTTGCTTTCTACTTTCCCTTAGCACTAGGTTATTTCCTTACTCCATTTTGAGTAGGCTGCAACTACCTTATCCTTGTTCACTTACCTCCCGACTACAGCTTGTCTCTTTCTTGCACACAGATGTTACTTCAAGAAATACTACCACAAACTCTTTCCTAACTTTAGCTGTGCACTGTCACAAGATCTCTTTCCTTCCTATAATTCTGCCTTTTCTGGATACAACTTTTCACATGTTTGTATTTATCAGTTTTCTATGTGATCCACCAGAGTGTACAGTCAGTTAAGGCTGTAAATCTTGTTGAATGAGTTAATTACTTCACTGGGTACAAAACAGCAGAAGAGAGAGGTGCTTCGCATGCCTCTGGGAAACTGTAGTTTCTTGGGCATCACTTGTATCCATCCCTGGGGGTCAGGATCTGAACATGCACATCATCAAAAGACCAAAACCAAAGTTATAATTCACTCAATTATCTTAGTCTATTTAATATTATAGACAAAAATATATTCCTATAATAACAGGACAGCAAACCAACTCAGCTTGGCCCTTGGTAACAAGTCACTATGTGAGAACAACATTGTATTAATGGGAACTCAGAAAAGTACCTCATTCAGTCTCAAGGCATAAGTCATTTATTTCCTTCTTTTAGGTGACAGGTCCAGGGTGTCATAAGATGAGATTGAAAGGGATATTAGAATATGATCAAGAAAATTAAAAGTATAATGTTGGTTAGAGAAATGTAAGAAGCTTCTACTGTGTATCCTTAAGCCAAAAGGGGCAATCAAACCTTTAGAGCCAATCATACCTTTTAAAACATGTATACATGTACACACACACACACACACACACACACACACACACACACACTATTCCCCTGTATTGGCTCCTTGATTTAGTTCATTTAGAACATCTCATTTGGCAGAAGGTGAGATATTCACATGATCACTTGCTGCAGTAACTCAGAAGCTATATGCTCTGATGCCCCCTAAGTAGGAAAAAAAAGTAGAACAAAGGACTTGGGGTGGGAAGCAGCCGTAGCAGGCCACAGAGGAAGACAGTGTAGCCAGTCCTGATGACACCTGATAGGTTAGGGTCAGATGGAAGGGGAGGAGGACCTTCCCTATCAGTGGACTAGGGGAGGGACATAGGGGGAGAAAAGGAAGGGAGGGTAGGAGAGTGGGACTGGGAGGAGATGAGGGAGGGGGATATAACTTGGATACAAAGTGAATAAATTGTAAAAAATTAATAAAAATAAACTTTAAAAGTGAGAGGTAGAGTAATATGGAAGGAGACTGCATGGGGAATGAAGGAGAGAGAGGAGAAGAGATAAATAATGCTAAGGATGTTTGAAACATCAGTAAGAAAACATAATTTCATAAGGTTAACTTAAAATACATATATATGTATGTGTGTTCTCTGCCAAAGCAAAAAAAAAAAAAGAAAAAAAAGAAAGAAAGAAACAAAAAAAACTATATAACAAAACCCCAGTGCCAGGCATAGAAAATATTCTTTAGACTTGTTGGTCAAGGGGAGTCCAAGAGACTCTCAAAATGATAAAGGCTATTGCCATTGTTTTTGGTTGACTCTCAGAGATTAAAATAAAACCCTATTGTTGAAAATACCACACACTTCAGATATAGGTCTTGAGGAATTAACCTGGAACTGACCTGGAGACCACTCTTCAGAGGACAAGCTCACAAAACATCCAAAGGTGCTATGCAAGTTGCTGAGAGAAAAGCAATCAGTAGTCCTACCCAGATACAAAGCATATAAACCACAGCGATGACTGCCATGGCAAGACATCCCCATGACTGGATGTAGGACACACTCAACTGAAGCTAATTCATGTCTGGTGGTGTAAACATGACCAACTACCCATGGCTGGAAAGATCATATAGAAAAGAGAATGTACTAGGGCTAATTCCCAAAAGCAATATAATTTCTAACTATTCACAATAGTTATCCTTATACCACAGATAGTATAGCTCCACTTCTTTTTGCAACAGATAGACACGATTACATATATCCATAAATGATCAAAATTCAGAGAGTGGGCGACTATGGCAGTACCCATGTGAAACTGATACACTACCATGCAGCCTCTACCCCTAAGGCTCAGGGAAAGTCAGGAAAGAGAAGCAGAACAATAGGAAGAGCCAAAACACCAGGATACCTTCTCCTAGATAATGTATTCTAGACAAAAGAGCACCCAGAAAATCTGAACAAAATGGTTGCCTAACTAATAACTATGTTCTAACCACATCAGTTCATGTGCTAAGTTCACTTGGCTTTGACTCCTACATGAAGAACTATGAGGAATCAGAAGCTGCTGAAGGATGGAAAGCCAATTGTCTCCAGGAATGAATTAGATAGGCTTTCTAGTCTAATCCCAGTGGTTAGGCCTACATTCTTGACATAAGATAAGAGCAACCTCAATTGCCCTGCCACCCTGTGAGTGTGTGTCTGTCTCAGACTGTGTATGCATCTGTCTGTCTTTCACACACACACATATTACACACACACACACACACACACACACACACACACACACACACATCAGAAGACTGGAGAAGTTGGAGGAGTAGAGTTGGTATGAAAATTACGTAAATATAGTACTCTAAAAATAAATTAAAAGAAAAGGGCAAGCTTGTAGCATAATGACAGTGAGGAGTAAAAGGGCTGTAAGTTTAATTAGAGTTAATGTTCATACACACTGGGATATTATGCCAGTTCAATTTCATGTTATCTTAATCAATTCCCAAAATGCTTTCTTGAAGTAGATATTATCAAAATACCCATTTCTTTTAGGGTGAGAAAAAAAAAAAACCAACACTGGGGAAATTAACACCTTGTTCTTGGTGTCATTGAAGTAGTAAGCGGCAGAACTTGGATGTACGACAAGATTTGCTTCACTCCAGTGAGAACTGTGTTGAGGTGTTTTATCTATTGTCTTGGCTCCCAGTGCTGTCACTTCCTGATGCTACAGTAATAACACGTATAATATAATATAATATAATATAATATAATATAATATAATATAATATAATATAATATAATATAATCCATCTACAACACAATCCCTATACCTGAGGCTCAAAGATCATTGTGGAAGAGGGGTGGAAAGAGTAAAAGAGCCAGAGAACAGTGTGTTAGCGATGAGATTGTCTCCTAGATTTATCCAAGGGCATACGTGTACATCAACACAGTGCCTAATCAGGACCTGAACAATAACGTCAATGGACACAATGACATGGAAAGGGGAGATCTCATGGTTTCTCAATCCTAGAGCAGGGATGGTGGGCAACTGGAGAATGCTGAGTGTGGGATAAATAGTCTTCCCCAAGGAAGAAGCCCCGGTTGCTTACTCAGTGCCAAGTGGTCAGCCTTCCTGTGCAGAAGGAGTCCTGGGACGGGCTACTGCTGGCTCTGGGGAGGACTGGGCTTTCATTTGAGTTTAGGGTGTACTACCCAGCGCTTTCCCCTGCCACCCTCTATTGCTCTAAGGTGACATGTACACCGTGTAGAAACAGGTTGGCACCCAGTATATACTTTTCTAACCGCAATCATCGCTCACCTCTGCCTATAGGAATGTCCAGAAAGCAATGGAAAGGTGAAATAGCATGAAGATTTTGCAGCAAGCCACAACTGAGCTTATATTTTGGTCTTTCCAATTTATACCTCTGGAATCGAAACCAGCCACAGTCAATTCTGTTTTCTCAAGTTATAGTAACATGACTGTTGGTAAGACAGAATTTTTCATGCTCTAAAGTTTTTAACATTTCCTCCCTTCTACCTCAAGAAGTTGAAAATAGTCCAATGCCTGTAGAGCATTTATTGAAATGCATTATATTCAGTCTCTTCATAGTTGTTTCATCTTCTTTACACTTGTTTATTTTCAAAACAACTGTGATATTAACATACAATCAAAGCATCAATTTTTTTTTGTTTCTTTTCTTGATCACTCATTTATCACAGCTTTTCTTCTTTCACAACTGACTTGTGTCTGTGGTAAACGTCCTGCTCTAGAACATACAATGGAAAGTGAGGATATTTATGCTGCTTTAGTAAGTATAAAAGGATATCACAAAGGTGCAAATATGAATGCATGCATGTAAACAAAAGCATGTGTTACATGGCAAACCCTAGAGGTATGTGAGCAGAATATACAATAAACATGGTATTTACCAATAGTGGTAAGATAGAAGATAGTTTCATTTTTGAAGTTTACCTTTTTTAATATATTTTCTCCAATTGACTCTATTATTGCATGTAAAAAAAATATTATGCCCCAGGATATTTACCTTGCCTCATACAAAGCAGAAGTTGAAAGCCTCTGGACTTTATTTTTAAATTTAATTTACAGAGAAAATGAGGAAAATCTCACTGGAACAGAGACACAAATGATTTTCTTTATTCCTCTACCATCTTCTAAAAGGGCTGGAGATGAGGAAGCTGGAAGCTCTACCCAAGTGTGGCTCATGAGGACACAACAGAGATTTTCTCATACAAATGGTGAGGCAAGACAAATAATTAATGCCCCTCACTTATGTTGTCGGTAAACATTAGAACTTAATACCACGTGACACACAGTGGGCATTCCTAATGTGGACTGCAGCCACAAATGTTTATGTACCACTTCCTTCAACTATGTCCATCTTCTGTAATTTGCATGCTTCCAGAACGAATTGCAAGGACCAGCGTTCTGTGCATTGGATCATCCAGGGATTAAATTAGGTACTCTAATTATATTTTTACACGTATTCCATGAACTAGAGTAAATGTGTCTGTGTCCTCTTACCCACTGTACTGCATAATTTTTCATGTTTGCCTCGTATTCCTTTGGGGGATGCCTTAAATTTTATTTAACCAATCCCCTGTTGCTAAATTTTAATATTGCTTTTTACAGTTTAGTTATAGTTTATATATTCCTGCAGTTACAGATGTAATAAATACATAGGCTATACCCTAATAAATACATTTCTGAGTTACTGCTAATGCAATAACAGACTGCTTGAGGAAAAATGTATACAACCTCAGCAGTTATGTAATCGTTTATATTTCCCACTTATTGGGAGGAAGTGTTAGCATTAATATAACATGGCAGTATATTGGTTAAAAGTTGTCTCGTACCAGGCAAATGTTCATGACATGACAGAAAATTTTTCCTTAAAGTTATATATGTTTTGGATGAGCCTTTTAATTCTGATAGAACATAAAAATACTGAAGAGGCTCTGGCCAGCCTGCACATAGAAAACATGGGTCTTGCCCTTCTCTCCTATTCCTTCTGCCTTTCTAAAAAAAAAAAAAAAAATCTAGTCTATATATGGCCACTTCCTCCTCCCAAGGCTGACTACCAAAGCCCAAGTATCAAACCATTGTCCAGAAATCAAAAGCCCTTTTGGCTCCTCATTCTAACATGGGGTTTCTTTCCCTTTTTACCTTTATAAACTGCCTAACCTGCCATTTGCCTATGGGTCAAACCTGTCTCCTCTGTAAAGGAAAGCAGTCCTTTCTTCCTCTGGGAGAAACCCCACTTCCCTCTCTCTCCCCTCCCCCACTTTCTCTCCCCTCCCTTGTTCCATTCCCCTTATCCCTTTTCTTCTATCTACTGACTTTTTTCCTTATCCCTGCCCTTTGTGCTTCTGAGACAAGTAAATCTTTATGCTGAAAACTTGATCTTAGGATGTCTTGAGCTGACTTCAAAGTCTCTACAAATACATACATGGGAGGCACCACTGTTGGGGTTTGGACTCAGTAACTTTAAGTACTTACTAACCCTCTGTGCTTCATAAAATAGTAACCATTTAGATCAAGGTGACCTTGAATTGTGTAGTCTTCCTGCCTCATCCTTTCAGTGCTGGGATTATATAAGCTTCTGAGAATTTGTTGTTGCTTTTAATTTCTTTTTCCTTTTTTTTTAAATTTTTCATCAATTACACTTTGTTCATTCTGCATCCCCCTATAAGCCCTCCCTCCTCCCCTCCCAATCCCACCCTCCCTCCCCTTTCTGCATGCATGCCACTCCCCAAGTCTACTGATTGGGGAGGTTCTCCTGTCCTTTCTGATCTTACTCTATCAGCATCTCCATTCTCTCAATATCCAAGTGTCGAGATGTCTTCTCTAGACAGTCATGAACCCTTCCTCCAGCTTTACATTTGCCAATCTCTAGACTCATCCCTGCTCTCTTCTCCACACTGCACTCAATTTATTGTGTGCTTTCCTGCTCAGAACCTGGTTGTCCAGGACATTGTAATCTGCTCATTCTTCACATCTCCTATCTTGCTTCTCACCACTACACTGCTAGACCAGGATTCAACCATTTTTCCCTCTGGGTCTCAAACCATTCTTTTCCCTCTGGGTCTCTAGATCTAATCATTACTCACCTTTTTGACTTCTTTCATGTGCCCCCAACATATTAGGAAACAGAGCCTCACATATGCTCTATAAGTGCTTTGCCATTGAATAGCAGCTCCAACCCTCATTAATTCTTAGAAATCAAGGCTTTTTGTCTTGTTTCTGATCTGGGATCTTACTATGTTGTCCAGGCTCTTCTTGAACCTCTGTGTTCAAGCAGAGCTCATATCTCAGCTTCCTGAGTAGCAGGAACTATATTTAAGTGTCTGCCACCAACCCAGCTTTGAATGAGCTTCTTTTAGTAGGGAGGGCTATGGTACAGGTTGACATAGGGGGCTCTCAATCTGTAGAGCAGGCTGGGTAAAAATATAGAGTATTCCGGGAATAAACTTAGAGAATAAGACGTTGCGAATAAAGGCTAACGTTTATTGCTCTTCTAAGAGTGTTATCCTGTGAACACTGTTCTCGCAGGCCATTGATGAACGTAAAGAGTACAGAGTGATAGCCAGCATGACTGAGATAAAAAACAAAAAACAAAACAAAACAAAAAACAGTTCAATAAAGGTGGGATAAAAGCTATCAGGAGTGTTTCCACCATGACAACACGCAACAACAGAGCCATCGTAGAGACATAATTCATATATGAAAGGATTTGTGAAGAAAAGGAATTCCATCATCTGCCGATGCCTTCGTAAGCCCCTCAAGAACAAATGCATTTGTCCATGGATCAGATTTTGGAAGAACATTGCAGTATTGAGAATTTTGTGGACAGTTTACTTTCCTCCTAAATGTTACTGAGTTCTCCACACACAGAGGAGAGGATCACTGTGATTTGTGTAGGAGACAGTTCTTTTTTGCTAAATTCCAGTGGTCTTGAAAGAAATGCATTTTCTCCTCATCTGTCTCCAACTTGAGCACCTACGAGTAAGGGTTGACTAATTTATGATTTCATTACCCTAAACACTACAAGCTTCTAATATTACTATTCTGAGAGTTGTTTTGTTTTGTTCTGTTTTTTATTTTTATTTTTATTTTTATTTTTTTATTTTCTTGGAATCTTCCTCAGTTAAATGCGACTTTCATAACTGTTTCCGTGAGAAATTCTACCCAGGATGAGAGCTCTGAGAATCTTCCATTTGTTATTTTGGAGATACACTCCACCCCTCTTTGACTTATTCTGCGCTTTGGAAAAGCTGACTTCTGTAGGTCGCAGCAATGGTTCTTCATTTCTCTGGCATATGAATAGAACAAGCAGGATATTGAAAGCCCGAGGAAGATTGTAGTGTTGACATTTGACCCATCCCTGGAATACCACCATAGCTCAGCGGCTTCTCTCACCCAAAGTTTAGATATGTTCAGCAGACTCTTCAAAAAGCTCTATATCTAGGTTTGGTTACTGTTTCTTTTCTTCACTCATTTGTGCCTGTCAGTGCCACGGGTTTAATACTGCACACTTCCTAATTCCTTGCTTCACTGTCTCACTCTCTTTCAGCTACCGAAGTGGTGGCTGCCATCTGTTTTGTTGTTGTTTTCCCAGATCCTGGATGATACCGAGGTATGCTTTTCTACACTCTGGCTTTTCATCTAAGCTCGCAGTGTTCAAAGGCTTTGGTATAGAATTCTGGCTCCAAATTCTGGCCACAGATCAAGCGATATCTCAGAACTGAGATCTCTGGAGAAATCCTTTCAAGTTCACCTTGAAGTCATCATGGTTCAAGGAAGTACATCACAATAAAAATAATTAACCAAATCAGTAAATAATTATGCCAAAATGTATTGTTGGAATCTTTTTGAATATTTATGCTTTGTATCACTGTTACTGCCATTGTCTTTGTAGAGATGGTGTATGAAGGATCCTAGAAATCTTTAATCAAGCATTTCAATCTTTAATCAGGAGCAGAATTCTTTGGTAAAATTGAACATTTTACATTTGACGGAGCAAGTGTTGGTATCAATTCAAAGTGTAGCCTTAGGAGTCATAGAAACTTGGATTTGACTCCAAAACTGATAACTAGCTACCTGCCTGCACTGGAGAAATTAAAGAAAATTTCTAGACTATCTATTTACTCAGGGATCACAAGTTATGGTGGTGTTCAATATGCATTCCATATAGGACACTTAGCAAAGAGTAAGTGCTCAGTTAGCTTCCATTCTTAGTGCCACTGTGATTCTGACATTTTCTTTACAAGTAGACATTATTTTCTAATCCATTTTAACTAAGATCCCTTAGCTCAACAGAGTAAATGGCTAGCAGCAACACGAATGAAGATGAGTAGACACAGGAACACTGTTCCCCATGTAAATTTTTCCTCCATAATGTTATATATATTTGAAAGGCTGAGCAAGAGAGAAGGAGAGAGATAAAGGTTCAACACTCATTTAAAAATATGGATGAAACAGCCCAAAGATTTTGAGAGACAAATAGCAATTTTTCTCAAGATTATTAATAAATACGGGTTTTTGTGTGAAGCCTCTAAATTTTAAAATGTTGGCTCTACATTTTTTGTTTTCTTTTTTCAAAACCATGCCTGATAAATAAAACACATCTGATGACTCAGTCATCAATCTAGGACACTAGTGTGGGTTCTAACCTAGAGATTAAAAGTCACCTGATTCTAGTAGGACTAGTCCAGAGAAGGCAGGGATATCAATCCAATTTACAGCTAATTCTCCCTTCTGATGGAATTCATGATAGGATAGCATCTGAGGGATTAGATGGACCATCTTCTAATACTATTTCCCAGCAGTGACAAGAGAGAAGAGGAGAGACCACTCAGGGCTGGCCAGAGTCTCCAGGGCAATCAAGTCTTCTTGGTAAAGAAATGAAGAATGGAAAACAGAGGAATGAATTTTTAGTTTCCCCTTGACTGTCACAGTTAAAACACGCTGACTAAAAGGGGAAGAGACATCCTGGCCTGACCTCCTTTCTCTGCTGCTTTTCGGCTTGCCTGTGGGCTTCATTAAATGTGCAGGAACCAAGCTAAGCTGAGGAGCTTGTAGCTGGGAGGTGCACAGCAGTCTCTAAAGTAGGTGCCTGTGTATAAGGAAGAGCAGGGGCAAATAAGGCTAAGGGAATCTGATGTCTGTGAAGGCCTTTGGCATCTCAAAGAGGACAGAAACTAGTGCAACAGTGGGCAGTGGTACACATGGCAGGATACGGAATGCTATCCATTCCTGCTTCTGGAGGAAGTTAATTTTCCTCAGCCCCTTTTATGGACTTCAGGGATCCTCCAATCCACCCCCCTCTCCATCACATGACCTTTACTCTCAAATTATCTTTTTCTCTAAATTTATTTATTTAATAAATTTGTTAAGATTTAGTTAATAAATCTTTAGTTATTATTGAGGGGTTATCAGGTCCTAAAAGAGTTAGGGCAAGGCTTTTGACTTCTGGACAAAGCACAGGCATCTACAACAATGATACTGAGGAACTACACAGGTGAGTTTTAAAATATCTCATGTGTATTGGACTATGTTCATGGCTAACTCAGAGCCTTGATGCTATGTCAGATACTTGACCCTGAGAAATGGAGAGATTGCATATGGAATAAGAAAAATTTGAACAAATACCCAATATTAACCACTTTGACAAGTCTAATGGGAATGAATGTGCAGCTTTTATTCTTCTCCCACCATTATTGTTAACAAAAAGAGGACACAAACTTGCAAGGAAGATAGGGATGCATCAGAGAAGAGTTGGGGAAAGGAGTGGGAGGAAATTCTTATAGAATTAATTCAATAATGTACTTCTTAAAAACATTATTTGCAGATGATATGCTAGTATTCATGAGTGACCCCAAAAATTCAACCAGGGAACTCCCACAGCTGATAAACACCTTCAGCAAAGTGGCTGGATACAAAATGAACTAAAAAAAATCAGTAGCCCTCATGTATACAAAGGACAATGGGCTGAGAAAGAAATTAGGGAAACAACATTCTTCACAATAGTCACAAAGGACATAAAGTACCTTCGTGTGGCTCTAAACAAGCAAGTCAAAGACTTGGATGACAAGAATTTCAAGTCTCTGAAGAAAGAAATAGAAGAAGATATCAGGAGATGGAAATATCTCCCATGATCATGGCTTGGCAGGATTAACATAGTAAAAATCTTACCCAAAGCAATATACAGATTCAATGCAATTCCCATCAAAATACCAACACAATTCTTTACAGACCTTGAAAGAAAAAAAAAATCTCAACTTCAAATGGAATAACAAGAAACCCAGAATAGCTAAAACAATTCTCTAAGGTAAAAGATCTTCTGGAGGTATCTCATTCCATGTACTATACAACTGTACTATACAACAACAGAATAAAAACTTCATGGTAATGGCATAGAAAGCAGATGGTGGATCAATGAAATCAAATAGAGTCTTCTATTTGATATTTGATATTTGACAAAGATGCTAAAACCATACAATGGAAAAATATAGTATCTTTAACAAATGGTGCTGGTCTAACCAGATATCTGCTTGTAGAAAAATGCAAAATAGATCCATACTTATCACCCTGTACAAGGGTAAAATCCAAGTGGATCAAAGACCTCAATATAAAACCAGACACACTAAACCTCTTAGAAGAAAAAGTGGGGAAGAGCCTTTAAGTCATTAACACAGGAGACAACTTCCTGAACAGAACACCAACAGCACAGGGTCTAAGAGCAACAATCACTAAATGGGACCTCATGAAACTGAAAAGCTTCTGTAAAGCAAAGAACACTGTCATCAGAACAAAACGACTGCCTACAGATTGGGAAAATATCTTCACCAACCCTGTATCTGACAGAGGACTAATAACCAGAATATACAAAGAACTCAAGAAGTTAAAAAGCAACAAATCAAGTAATTCAAATAAAAAATGGGGTACAGAACTAAACAGAGATTTCTCAATAGAGGAATATAGAATGATAGAGAAACACTTAAAGAAAGAAATTATCAACATCCTTACCTATCAGAGAAAAGCAAATCAAAACATCCTTGAGATTTTACCTTATACCCACCAGAATAGCTAAGATTAAGAACTAAAGTGACAACACTGCTGGAGAGGATGTGGAGAAATGGGAACCGTCCTCCATTGCTGGTGGGAATGTAAACCAATTTGGAAATCAATCTGATACTTTCTCAGACAATTAGGAATAGTGCTACTTCAAGATCCAGCTACACCAGTCCTCAGCATATGTCCAAAAGATGCTCAAGTCTATAAGGACATTTGTTCAACCAAGTTCGAATCAGCTTTATTTGTAATAGCCAGAAGCTGGAAACAACCTAGATGTTCCTCACTTGAGGAATGGATACAGAAATTGTGGTACATTTACGCAATGGAATACTACTCAGCAATTAAAAGCAAGGAAATCTTGAAATTTGCAGGCAAATGATGGGGACTAGAAGAGATCATCCTGAGTTATCCTAGAAGCAGAAAGACACGCAAAGTATTTACTCACTTTTAGGTTGATATTAAACATAAAATATAGGAAAATCACACTAAAATCTGTACACCTAAGGAAGCTAATCAAGGAGGACCCTGGGTAAGATGCTCAATCTGCAAATGGGATAATCATCAGAAGAGGGAGAAAACTGGGAACAGGACAAGAACCTACCACAGAAGGACTCTGAAAGACTCTTCCCTGCAGGGTATCAAAGCAGATGCTGAGACTTATAGCCAAAGTTTGGTCAGAGTGCAGGGAATCCTAAGGAGGAGATAGAAAGACCTGGAGGAGACAAGAGCACCACAAGATAGCAGAAAAAAAAATTCTGACTTCAGGGACCTTTCCTGAGATTGATACTCCAACCAAGGACCATTAATGGAGATAACCTAGAGTCCCTGCACAGATGTAGCCCATGGCAGCTCAGTGACCAAGTCCAAGTGGCTTCCCCAGTAATGGGAACAGAGACTGTCTTTGACATGAACTCAATGGCCTCCTCTTTGATCACCTTCCCCTGAGTGGGGAGCAGCCTTACCAGGCCACAGAGGAAAACAATGCAGTCACTCCTGATGAGACCTGATAGGCTAGGGTCAGGTGGAAGGGGACGAGGACCTCCCCTACTAGTGGACTGGGGAAGAGGCATGGGAGGAGATGAAGGAGGGAGGATGGGTTTGGGAGTGGACCAGGGAGGGGCTACAGTCGGGATACAAAGTGAATAAACTATTATTGATAAAATACGTAAATAAATTTTTTAAATGTCATATAAGAATAAAGCCTTGAGAGCAAAACAGGAGATGTGAGGCTACGTCTTTAATATCATACTCACAAGACAAGCCCCGAAGAGCTCTTCGGAGGAGGCCTGTGCAGAGAATGAGGCATGCAGTGATGCTGAAGTCACTGCTCTACACCCTTGCCCTCAGTTTGGTGACTATTCAGATGTTAAGGGCAGGCACAATTTGCATGTGGGACTGTGCACACCAGAGCAGGCAGTTTACCCTGTTTATGCTGTGCAGTTATTACAGGGAAAAGAAATCTACCTGACAGGATATTCATATGTAGAACCTTTTCTTCCCGTAAAGATGTACCCCTTACACATAGATGTACCACTTCCTTCCTCTAAAGCCTCCCTACAGCTTGAACATCCACCTTCCTACTGAAAAAGAATGTTCTTTGACTTATTCAAAACTTATTTTCTGAAGGACTGACATTCATAAGAATTCAAGCCAGTTAAATTGATATTATTCAAACATTACAGTTAGGGCATGACTACCTGATGTACACTATATTATGATGAAAATTAAATTGTTTGATGATGAGATTTTTTTTTAAAACATCATAACACTGCAAGAAGCATTTGGCTGATGAGGAGGCTGTCTTAAAACCAATTATAATTCTATTTTACAACCAGATTTTACTATCATCTTCCAGCTCTGGGGAGGATTATTTAAATTTCAATTAAAAGAAAAATCATGAAGCTTCCATCTCCGGTGAAATGCTTCATTCAGAAAGAATTCATTAAGGAGGGCCTGTAAGTGGATCCCACACCAGGAAAGCCAGACAGAGTGCTCTTTGCACTCAGCCATCACCCTCATGCCATCATCTCTGGGAGCCCAGTGGAAGGCTGCGACCGTCATAGCAAATGTCTCCAAAGAAATGAGGCTGAAATAGATCTTTCTCAAGACGATTTAGATTTTAATAATTTTCTGACCAGATTGAGAATTATATAGAGAAGTGGCTTCAGTGGAGTGATGTATAAAAATCAGCTAAAAATTTAGGCATAACCTCTCTGCTCCCAATCCTGTCAATAGGGAATCTTACACATCAGTGTGGAGGCTGCCATAAAACTCTAGGGAAGACCTAAAAACAGCCTCTTTTAAAGTCCACTCTTTAACTTTTTCATTTTGGCGGGCCTGAATTTTGCGTGGCTTGTTGGTTAGAAACAGATGCAGTCACTAATTTATTTTTTAGCCGAGAACTCAGCAAGGAGATGCATTTTCTTTTCATTATGTACAACAGAACACTCAGGACAAGTATTATATCTGAAACAAATCATGAAAATTTGGAGAAAAATTTCCAGACACAGTTCCACAAATGTAAAATAAATTGCCTCACCCACTAAAAATAGAGCAAAAGGTGCTGCTCGACCCCACCTCCTGCAAGCACACACAGGAACCA
>REGO01000141.1:2082241-2100602 GCA_010120015.1 Rhombomys opimus | reverse complement strand
CCTGGTGGCAAGTTCAGGCATCATATTATTTCAAGTCACATAAAACCTCTTTTATAAAACACAAAATGGTTTCTGAGTTACACACAATGGGTTTCATGTCATCACACATGCCTCCTTGTGATAGAGCATAGCTTAATTACCATCTGTACTTTAAGACCATGAGTCAACAAGATGATACTTCAAATGAGGCACAATAGAAAATATGTATGTAGTGGAAAGGCAAGTAAGATAAACCACATTTGGAATGTTAATAATGAGTCTTCATATAGATTGGAAAGCCATTTTATGCTGTCATGGAAAACAGGCCTGGTCTTTCCTGGCCCTTTGATATAGGTGCTTGTCTTAATTAAAAAGATTTGGGTATTAGAGCCAGAGTTCAGAGTACAGAGTGAGGAGTGTGGTGAGAGAGAGAGAAAGAGAGAGCAGGGGAAATTTTAGTAGCATCTGTATTGGGGAGGAGCCCAAGAAGAAGGAGCAGGAGCTTTTTAACTAAGGAGGAAGGTAGCATTAGAAATGGATCCAACTGGGAAAAAATGACCAGCCACACCTCAGAAGTGGTGAGAGAAGAAAGGAAGCAATAAGACCTGTGTTGAGGATTGGTAATGAAATTTAAGTGGCAAGTGCCTCCTTATGGATCTTAAATTTCATTACCAATACTTTTCTAATAGTGCCTTTATTATGATAATCACATGCACCAAAAGCTTATCCCTTGATTCTTTCCCCATCAGATCCTCAACCTAGGGTCGGTCATTTCCCCCACTGACCAGAGAAGAAACTCACTCTGTTTTTATTTTTACCCAGTGTTTGATGTTTGACTATGAAGACTGTGAAGAAGTGGAATCTCTTGCCACTCCATTGGAGAGTGTCTCATTGGAGATATAGGCCACTGAGCTGACAGTTGGTTGCTTATAACTTCCAGCCACTCCTTTGTAAATCATGAGCTATTGCAGCACACTCTACATCTGAGCACTTTCTATGTGACAAACATGGTCTTAAGAGCTTCAGAAACATCACTTGAGTTTATCCTTGTGCATACCATCTCCTCTTTTGACCCACTGGTAACTAATGCAGAGAAATCACAGAGAGAGTTTGAGCCAAGAAATGTGATCTTCACTGTTGACCCTTCTATCACCAGAAAGAAAATATCTTGGATTGCCCATTTCATCCCTACTGTTCTCATAGTAAAAAATATTAAATATATCTTTACTTGGAGGAAATATGAGAGCCATTCTAAGTCTTATTTTTCTCTGAACATTTCATGGTCTCTTCATTAGATTTCATTCCTGATGCCAAAAGTTTGATGGGTTCCCCTTGTTTCTCTTCCCGGTGATTACTTTGATACCAATATGTGATCTGATCCCATTAACTGGAGTCTCTAAGGCTCCTTGATTGCTGCTGAGTCTGAATTCCTGAGAATATGCATCAAAGTAGACCCCTTGATTTTCACATGCCAAGGAGGAAAACAAAATCAATCTCTATCCCCTAGAGACATGACTGCTGGTGTCAGAAGTCATTCCACACCTCAACACTTATTTTTTTTGTCATTGATTTCCTGCAGGAGGACCATTACTATAGGCATCATTGTATAAAGCCAATATGTGATAATATTACCTACAATAGTATATACACAGTTACAATGGCAAGGTATAGCATAGTTATAATGGCACATATTAATTCCGCAAATATTTACTGAGAATGTCTGATGACCCAGACTTGTGGAATGCAGCAATAAACCATGCTTTCAAAGAGTTTTAAATCTAGCAGTAAGAGACAGAAATAAACCAACCAATAGTAAACATAATATGGAAATACATAAAACAGTATTTTGCTCAGTCCTAAGGCTATTTAAAAATAAAGCCTAAGAGGAAGAGGGCTGGGAAAAGGAAAAAAAAAACAAACAAGAGGGAAAGCAAGGAGAGAGATCATAGAATATTTGTGAGCCTCTAGAATAACTTTAGCCTTTGTTTTGAGTGAAATAAGGTTTGGAGAGATGAGAGTCTTATACTATTCTTTATCTGAAAAGATTCTGTCTGAGAATAGATTGTAGGGTGACTAGTGTAGAAGAAAAAAAAAAATCCATTGGTAGATTGCCAGAGAAATGTCTCATAGTTATATGTGGCAGTGGCCATTGACATGTTGAAGAAGTCAAGTCCTGGGTAGATGCTCAGGATTTCCCAACAGATCTGATGGGGAGCACATGGAGCAAGAAGCTATCTATAGATGCAGCTTTGTATGGAGCAGTTACAAGGAACAGCTGGAGTTTTCTGCTTTTATTCATTTATTCAATCATTATTCAGTCATCCAACAACCAGTAAGTATATAATTTTAGTTGTTTATTCTCCCCTTAACTTTCCAAGAGATTAAAAAAAGAAAGGTGGATAGATAGACCGAATGTAGATAAGGAGATAGAAGGTCAAAGAATTTAAGCCATTTGTAAACTCATCCTGCAATATATGACCTGCTTAAATATAGCCTGCCACATGTACCTTGAATGTATTAACAAAATAAAAAAAAAAAAATGGAAAAACATGCTATTTTCTTTATATGCTCTTAAATCTCAGGTGAGTTGAAAAAAAATACTCCTACTCATTATATAATTTCTGTGAGATGCTATGAACACTTCTTTCCATTACACACATACATAGATACCTTCGACAGGTTCATACATGTATGCATTGTATTTTGATGATATTCACTCCTCTTTGGGTTTCCTTTATGTTCCCTATGCTGTGATAGACACAATAACCAGAGCTACTTAGGGCAAAAAGAGTTTATATCAGCTTACAGGTTATGCTCCATCATTAAGGGAAGTGAAGACCTGAGCTTAAACTTAAGCTAGAGGCTGGAACAGAGAGACCAGTGAGGAATGCTGCTGACTGGCTTGCTTTTAGGTTCATGTTCAGCTGCTCTTCTTGTGCCACCAGGGCCTTCCTCCCAGGGATGGTAAAGCCCTCACTGCCTTGGACCTTTTTACATCAATTAGAAATCTGGAGAAGTCCAGATAGACTTGCCCTCAGGCCAATCTGATGGATGCAATTTATCGATTCAAGTTCTCTCTCCCCACCTATGCCATCACAACATCCATTCCTCTCTCATCTCCTCTGGACCGCTTTTTTTTTCTTTTTTTCTTTTTTTCAACAAACTCCTCTCCTCCTTTCATGCTGTCACAAGTGTCTTGGGTGAGAGGTGGTCCTCCATGGGCAAAGAAGTGTGTGCCCTGGAAAGAAGACACATCAGGACAAAAAAAAAAAAAAAAAAAAGAATGACTGTTGGAGAGCGAGGTACCATGGACAGACTGTGTCAGTTCCATACTTGAATCAGGGACTTGAAAGTGGCAGCCCAGAGCTGACAGTTCTTGGCAGAGGATCACAGTTATACATCCTGAGGCCCAACTTTAAAGCAGCCCCCCTTTCTCAAGAGTGAGGATGGAGCTCAGGAGGCATCTTAAAGTTACAGAGCTGAGGCTGGAAGAGAAAGTAGCAACTTCCCACAGCTAAAGGATAGATCCTGAGGTTTTTGCTCACAGAGTTATGGATTGACAAATAGAGACATCACACACACACATAAACACACACACACACACACACACACACACACACACACACACACACACCAGGAGAGAGGGATAGAGAGAGAAAGGGGGAGGAGTAGAGGGAGAAAAAAATTAATGACTTTATTAGAACAGACCAACAACTGCCATCAAAAACGCCCATCAAAAACTACCATCAAAAGGAGGTGAGAGTCTGGGCCAGACTTTTTATAGGCTTCTGAGTAGATTCCCCACCCTACCTCCCTTTAGACTTCTTTTTTTCTGATTAGGCCTACCTGGTTATTCTTCCTTGGATAGGTTCTTTTTGCTCTGTTCTCTGCTTATTAGTAGTCACAATCTCCTAGTGTGTGTGTGTGTGTGTGTGTGTATGTAGTGGTAAGAAGGACAACCTACCAAGAACAAGGATCAGCATTTTTTAAGGGGTGAGTCCCTGTTTTCTAAATCATCCCAAGTTCCTCTGACAGTCCTTCAATTCTCTCTCTGCTATTGGAGATGGAGGAGATGACCACTCTGGCTAATACCAGCTGAAAGAAGGTGAAGTATTAGAATGTTGATCAAAGAGAAGGTGCTTTCAGGGGTGGGTCCCTAGGGTTTCTCCAGAGGGTTATTCAATGACAGTGTGCTATGTGACTCAGGTAAAATCTATAACTTATAGGAAATGAAACAATTGTAATAATCATATCTCCTAGTGAGAACCTTTTCAAAGAAATAGTTGGAGTAGCTTTGTCCTTATTTAAGAAGAACAGACAAGAAAACCATGTAATAATCCTTTGCAGGCTTTGGTGTATCAACTAGGCTATTGATTTCCCTACCTCCTTTGGCCATTGCAAGTTATACTCCATGGAGAAGGCCACTGTGTTGACTGGAGAGCTCAAAGGGCTTCCTATCTAAACTCCTGTTTAGAAATCAACCACTGTGTCTCTTCTGAACACCATCTCATGGGAAACATTAAGAGACAAGGGTACCATGAGAGGCAAATGTGACATATTAGACTTTGTTTACTTTGTCTCAGCATTCAGGAAAACGGAGCATTGGGCCATGGTCATCTTCTACCCCATACAAATTAAAATGTCTAACAGATATTGTTGGTCCTGAATATAGCTTCTCTCCCAAGCGGTACTGGAGACATACTCCTAAAACATCCACTTGGTATTCCTTGCCCATTTCTCTAGCCCTGACTTTGCTGTCCTTACAACATTCCAACTTTTTCTTTCCTCCTGAAACAATAGGCTAACGTTACATTCTATCCTAGATAGAGAAGCCTTCTCTAATGAATGTTTCTCTTCTGAAGTGTCACATTACACTTTCCATGCAATCTCTAGGCTTGCATTGATTCCTCCTATTAGGTCCTTTTTTTTTTTTTTAATTGAAGAAGCTACAACTGTCTTGGTCTGTAGTTTCTCTGGACCAAGTCTGGAATATTCACGGGACAAAATGGGTCTACTGGATGATTGTGGCCTTCTAGTGTACTTAGGGTATAAATGATAGACTTAGAACCTGCAAATATCTCATTGAAGGATAGGTCAGGACTTGCAGGTAAAGAGACGTCTGTGTGTGCCACAGATGCTCCCAAATTCAGTTGGCTATCAAAAGAAGATGAATCTTATGATCCTTTTGGGTCCACTAGGATTTTCTTAATCTGGCCCATGGGATGATAATAGTTTGGGGAGTGGGTGAGCCCATCAGCGCACACTCAGAAGTTGGGTTCATCGATGAGGAAATTGTTCCATCACTGTCTAACAGGTGCAGGGCCGAGAATTATTGAGATAATGTCCAGTGTTACAATTATTATGATAGGGTTCATGGATCCTACACTTGAATATTACTGACTGGTAGTGGACCATAAGTCTGTTAACCATTCCTGGTCAAGGGCACTTGTTGCATTAATGTTATTACAGGCAGCAATCTGAAAGTTTTGATTCCTAACACCTGTATCTGTCAGAGAAATATTGAAACAAGTGCTTTTATATAGTTCAGGGCAGGATGAAAGAGCATTCCTGATAAATATCTACCTGTGTATAGGTTCTGGGTGGTTTATTCCATTCAGCCAGAAGTTTACAGCAGTTATCTTCCTGGATATAAGGATTGAAATAAGGAACAAGATAAGGGCCCATCCAATGGGAGTCAAAAGTGGGCACTTCTTAATAACTTTTATCAAGTATTTTGAATCTTAAAAAAAAAAAAAGATTTAAGATGGCCTTCATCACTTTCTGCATCTTTTCTGCTTGACAATGGAATGTTTCAACCCAGTCAGTCAAGGTGTACACGGATACTATTAGCAGATAGTGTTTAGGAACCCCTGGCATTTGGAGTAAAATCAGTTTGCCAGTCTTCTCAATGTTCCCTTTGGCTCTGCATGCCAAAAAGGAGTGTGGGGATCCAAAGAAGCCCTGAGCGAAAGTATATTGTTGATATTGTTGCCCTTGTATCAAGAGCCCATTCCCCAGACTCATGGGAATGGCAAACTTTCCTGTTGAGGAGAGGCTCAGAGGGATAGCAAAGCCTTCTATGGATCCAAGTGAGAATGGTGACGGTGTGTGCAAGTATGACTCTGTAAGAACAACTGTCCATGTGTCCAGAAGATAGAAAGTATGGCTACCTCCTCCCACATGTTTCTAGCCTGTGTCTGCTGGTTTACGGGCACCTCCTCCAGAGACTAGCTACGGCCTCAAGTTTTGCTGAGCAGGTGAATGTAAGAAATGTTACCCATTCATGCAGTGATGATGGAACTTGGCAGCCCAGTCCCTGACAGCAAATGAGAGTTTTACAGAGTCTGCACACAAAAGCAGCACTTTCCTGCCAGGAAGTAGAACTGGAGATCTTGAGAGTCTTGGACACAAGGTAACATTGGAATGTGTTGAGGTTCTAGACACAAAGAAACAGTTACTTTTGTTTTCCTTAATAACCCACTGAGTTTATTTGTGGTTGCTTTTTTGAGCTACACTACTGAAGAAAAAGAACTGTCTTGCTCCAGCAGCTATTTATTGCCAGTAGCTCCTCAGTGAGGTGTGAAATCTCAAGAGCCACTTCTTTATTAAGTGTGGAAGGTTGACAGGTTTAGTCTTGCGGATCTTGTGCAGGTCTTCTGTGTGTCAACACAGCTTCTGTGTCTCTTTGGTATTTTCTGTGGCCCTAAATGTACCCCACTGAACCCTCTAAACATTATGTTCTCTTCCTGTGTATCTCGACCACTTTGGGGTATCAAATGACACGTCCACAAGGTTTACATGTCAGATATTTACATTACTATTCGTAATAGTAGCAAAATTATAGTTATGAAGTAACAATAGAATAATTTTATGGCTTGGGGTCACCACAACATGAGGGACTTCATTAAAGGATTGATGGCAGCATTAGGAAGGTTGGGAACCACTGCTCTAGGCGATGACTGCCCATTCTGCTATTTGGAAGACCTATCAAACCAAGGTTGCTAGTTTTGAACTAAGTAATTTCTCAGTCAGTCCTAACTGCCTCTGTTGGAGGTAAAATTTTCTTTTAGTTTTATTGGAGAAAAAAATATAACGATTTTCTCCAAACTTTTACAGTCACCTCTTTTAATCAAACATTTTACAGCACTAAAGTGATAACTTGTTTGTTTTAGTCATGACCTGCAATTATGAATTTTGGTGTTGTTCTGAAGTTTATGTAACTCTACAAATATAAATATGTCTTACTAGAGGTATGCACAGTCTGTAGACCTCAGTTTCTATTTAAATTAGGCAACACTCTCTTTTGTTCATTCAAGATGTGGGGTTTTGTCCCATAGGTACAACTTATAGTTAGTTAAAAAGGACATGGCTCATAACTCTGTGAAAACACAGATGTGCTCTCAGAACAAGCTTGCTTCTACCCTTTTCTCGGATAATATGCGAAAAGAAAACAGGGTATATGGATAGGTTGTAAGACAGAATTAGTCACAAATAGGTAAACAGAACTCATGAATACTTGGGGACCCATAGAAATTAGAAACAACATTCTCCACGCATCGGCACAGTGCAGCATCGGCACAGTGCAGCGTTGTAAGTGAGACCTGGAGTTTCCCAAGAGGTAAGAGTCGGCTGAATAGTAACAGATGTTTGTTCTCTGTGAACTGGTTAAAGGAGCTGAGGCTGGGTACTGGGTGTGGATCCATGTCATCAGTGGAGCACTGAGTGTTATACTTATGTCTCTAATGATCATCAAGTTGTACTTGGCTTTTTTTTTTTTTTACAGACATTGACAGATCAATTTATTTTGTTACTAAGAAACTTCACTCTGCACTTGTGGATTAGTGCTGAGTGTTACAAATACATCTTAAAAGTAAGTCTTTATAATCTTCTTAGGGAAGAATCAATTGTCAAGAAGCCATCAAACCCGCTTAAGAACATTAAGAATGTTAAGTTTTTTAAATAATTTGCTTTCATGGTAAAAAGTTCATATTCTCATCTTCCACCTCTTGCTTTTATGCATGAGGGTAGCTGTCAGCATGTCTTCTATAACAAACTACCACAAGCTGGGTGGCTTAAAACAATACGGATTAATCTTAGAGTTCTGTAAGTTAGACCTCTAATGTGAGTCTCATTTGATTAAAACCCAAGATGCTGACAGGCCTACACTCCTGCATGGTACTTTCAGGATGGTCCCTCTGTCTCTGTATTTTCTGCCTTCTGCAAGCTACTGCATTTCTTGGCTCATAGCCTTTATCATCTTTAAAGCCAGGAGTGGCCAGTCAAGTCTGTTTTACCCAGTTCCTCTAACATGGACTGTTCTGATATTATGATTGCCTTGAACCACACAGATAGTCGAAGAACAACCTGATGATTGGGAAGTCAGCAGATTGTCAGCTTGACTACTATTTCAGCCCTGGTACCCTCTCCTTTGCTTTGCATATTGAGGAATTTGTGGCATAATATATTCTGGAGAGTAGGACTTTAACATTCTGGGGACTATCATTCTGTCTTCATCAATAGGTCCTTGTGGTGAGTTGCCATCAGATAGCACCAAATTAACACAAATCCTAAAAATAAAATGTACTTGAATTCTGGTGCCCAGTGTTCTGTTTACAACAAAATGCTAATTGCTTAGAAGGCTCTCAGTGATGACAGAAACAGCCTCAGAATCCTTATGCATTTCCAAACATACTTCCAGTGAATGATGATGATTATCATACAAGATTAACCATTTCCTTGTTTTACTTCCTCTTCCAAAGATCTAATTTCATAAAATAGTTATAAAGCAGACCTCCTAAACCAATTTAGATTGGCAGCTTTGACTAGACCGGGTCAGAATGACTTCATTTATCTCAGAATCAGAGAATTACATTTCTTCATGTCATCTGTAAACAGATGCTTTCATGGGTGAGAACATATTTAAAAGGTGATAGTACCCAAATCTGACAAGAATTCAGAGACTAACAGCACTCTGATTTATTGCTACTCAGAAAACAAACAGTACAACCATCTTGGAAGATGCTTCACAAAGTTCTACAGTCCTCCCCTGAGAAGAGCACATCAACCAGCTATACTGAAGACATCTGTTACACAAATACTGTTACACAGATTGGCAAGCTATATTTAGGAATACATATGTCCATAAATATACATCTATCAATGTAACAACAAGTTATGATAAAAAGAGGCCATGAATTTGGAATAGGGCAAAGAAGGGTATATTGAAAGTTTTGCAGGGAAGAAAGGGAAATAGTACAATTATAGTGTGATCTCAAAAGGAAATGAAAAAAAAGTAAGAAGATTTGCAATGACCTAACCATCAACCCCATGTGTAATTAGTTAATTAAACTGCAAACATATTCACACAACACATATGTATATATATATAAATATATTTATATATATAAATAAATATACATAAACTTTATTCACAATTTCTTGATATAGAGACAAATACATTTAATATTGCTGAACAATAGAAGGAATGAAATATTGCTTCACACCAATGAGGGAATCTTCAATACTAAGTGAAATAATTTCAGCCCAAGAAACATACACATATGATTCCACTTATTTGACATTCTGGAAAGTGTAAAACTACCACAGTAAAAAACAGATATGAGATTGCCAAGGTTTGTGGCAGAAGAAGATGGTTCACTACACAGAAGATGTCATGGGACCTTTCAGGTGATGGATCCATGCTCTGCGGTCCTGGAGGGGTAAATATAGTAGTCTATGAATTTATCAAGATCTGTAGAACTTTGTACAACAGAAAATAGACTTGTAGATGTGCTAATTAACTTGAGAAATCAACAAAGAGCTCGGGAAAATCCCACAATGAAATGTAGACTGTGACAAGATAGTCTATATATACCACACAGTATGACATAATCTCACCAAAGAGGCAAGAAACAGCACTTCAGTATCTTGAGAAAGAGCAGATTTTTAATTAGAAACTATAACGTTATAAAGAAAAAAATGAACTGAGTACTAGCATGGCATTCTCATTAGCGAGACTATTTGTTGTAGAAATACAGATTATCAATATTGAAAATGCTTTATTTTTGTACTAGAGTAAAAGACATAATTAAGTGGATCTGAATGATGGTGAGAGACAGGTTCGTTGTCTCAGAACTTTATACATAAGCAAAATAGAGTAATTATGTAGTCCTGGATTAGAGTTAGAGACATTTGCATTAACATATGTTTAGTTTAACATAAATACAGATGGAGAGACCCAAAAATAATTATAGATCTATGTGTATACATGTGTTAGTATACATATATAAATTACTGCACTCTGTCTACTAGAGAAAACTGTGCAGCAATGGCATTCTAGTGGCAATGAGTAGAGCTGGTGCCCAAATCTTAGTTCCTATATATTATGTTCCAGTAACAGTTGCCTGTACTGTTGAAGAAATTGGTGATCCTAGTGTTAAGGAATAAAAAAACATTATGAGCCTGAAGCTTCTTATAGGGCTGGAATGTTTTTTTCTTTTGTTTTTACTTTTATGCTCACTGAAAGAATATAGGGGTCAGACTGAAAGAAATCCTATTGCTTCAAGTTGGGACAAAACAAAACGAGTGCATACAGATTGGGAAAGAATCTTCACCAACCCTATATCAGACAGAGGGTTAATAGCCAGTATATATAAAGAACTCAAGAAGTTAAACAGGAACAAATCAAGTAATCCAATTAAAAAATGGGGTACAGAGCTAAACAGAATTCTCAATAGAGGAACATCGAATGGCAGAGAAACACTTAAAAAAATGTTCCACGTCCTTAGTCATCAGGGAAATGGAAATCAAAATGACCCTGATTTTTCACCTTACACCCATCAGAATGACTAAGATAAAAAAACTCAAGTGAAAACACATGCTGGAGAGGATGTGGAGAAGGGGGAACCCTCCTCTACTGTGGTGGGAATGTAAACTTATACAACCACTTTGCAAATCAATCTGGCACTTTCTCAGACAATTAGGAATAGCGCTTCCTCAAGATCCAGCTATACCACTCCTAGGCATATACCCAAAAGAGTCTCAAGTACACACTAAGGACATTTGCTCAGCCATGTTTGTAGCAGCTTTATTTGTAATAGACAGAAGCTGGAAATGTACCGCCCAGATGTACCTCAGTTGAGGAATGGATACAGAAATTCTGGTACTTCTACACAATGGAATATTACTCAGCGATAAACAAAACAAAACAAAACAAACAAACAAACAAACAAACAAAAAACCAAGAAAATCTGCAGGTAAATAATGGGAACTGGAAAAGATCATCTTGAGTGAGGTATCCCAGAAGCAGAAAGACACACATGGTATATACTCACTCATAAGTGGATACTAGACATATAATATAGGATAAACATACTAAAATCTGTACACATAAGGAAACTATTCAGGATGGAGGACTCTGGTTAAGATGCTCAATCTCCATTCAGAAAGGCAAAGAGGATGGACATCAGAGGAGGGAGATAACAGGGAACAGGGCAGGACCCTACTACAGAGGGCCTCTAAAAGGCTCTATCCTGCAGGGTATCGAGACAGATGCTGAGACTCATAGCCAAACTTTGGGCAGAGTGCAGAGAATATTATGAAAGAAGTGGGAGATAGTAAGACCTGGAGAGGACAGGAGCTCCACAAGGACAGCAACAGGTCCAAAAAATATTTTCTAAAACTGATACTCCAGCCATGGACCACTCATGGAGATGGCCTGGAACACAGAGGTAGCCTATGGCAGTGCCCTCCATTGTAATGAGGACAGGGACTGTCTCTGACAGGAAGTGATTGGCCTGCTCTTTGAATGCCTCCCCCTGAAGGGGGAGCAGCCTTACCAGGCCACAGAAGAAGACAGTGCAGCCACTCCTGATGAGACCTGATAGACTAGGATCATAGGGAAGGGGAGGAAGACCTCCCCTATCAGTGGATTGTGAGAGGATGATGGGTGGGGGAGAGGGAGAGTGGGATTGGGAGGAGAGGATGGAGAGAGGTACAGGGGGGATACAAAATGAATAAACTGTAATTAATAAAAATTAAAATATTAAAAAAGAATATAGGAGTCAGACTGGAAGAAATCCTATTACTTCAGGTTGGGACAAGTAGGCAAAACAGTAATGTTCATAGTGAAGTACTTGCCCTTAAACAAAATAAAAGCTTAATTAGTAACTGAATAGATGCATTTATATGGAAGAATTGCATAATAACTTTTATTACTATTTCTTCCTGATAGCAAAGTTTATTTTCCCACACACTTGACTGTGGGCTATCTCAGTGATTGCCTTCCACTGAACAAAGTCATCGGCTAGAGAAGCCAGACAAATCTACTTTGATCAAGTGATTACAGTTAATTCAGGTCATATGAAGGCTAAGCACCCAGATATGATGTGACAAAAAAGGCGGTTCATTTAATAGTTCCTTCTGAGGCATCTCTACCATTACATAACAGACAAATTTAAATTGTGAGCTATCACAGGATCCTGGGTCAGTTTTCAGAAAATCCAGAATAATTAGACAAACTGCACAAGTCAGAGAAGAGTGGGGACACATGCTAACCAAATAGTTTGATATCCTCCATTTGGCCCCCAAATAATATGAAAACAATGAATAAAAGTTGTGCAAAAACTATTGTAATGCACATATGCTTTTATGGTGTTCAGTTAATAACATTCCAATGTCTGTTTTGTTTTTTGACGAATGAACTATGGTTGTAATGATGTTAAAATTGGATATGAAGGAGTAAATATGAATTATTTAAACTACCTTTGCAAACATTTTTCTAAATTTAATATTACCTTCTCCTCAATAAAGCAAACAGACATTGACTTTTTACAAAGAGAAATGTATTGAGTATATACCACCATTTGCTATTTAAACTCTGTCCCACATATGATCAGTCTGTATTTTTAAGCTAGTATAAAACTAACTTTGTATACTTTTGTAATAAATTATGAAAATAAATAATGCAATTTTCTTACTTATTACCCATTCCTTTTTTTTTAAATTTATGTATTTATTACAATGTATTCACTTTGTATCCCTGCTGCAGCCCCCTTCCTTGCCTCCTCCCAGTCCCAACCATCCTCCCTCTTCTCCCCCTATGCCCTTTCCCTAGTCCCCTAATAAGGGAGGACATCTTCCCCTTCTATCTGACCCTAGCCTATCAGGTCTCATCAAGGCTGGCTGCATCATCTTTCTCTGTGGCCTGGCAAGGTTGCATCCCAGTGGGAGGTGATCAAGGAGCCAGCCACTGAGTTCATGTCAGAGACAGTCCCTATACCCCTTACTAGGAAACTCCGCCTGGAAACTTAGTAATCAATGGGCTTCCTTTGAACAGAGGTTATAGGTCCTCTCCATTCATGGTCCTTGGTTGGAGTATCAGTCTCTGCAGGGCCCTTTGGGCCCATGTATTTTGGCTTTGTTGTTCTCCTCACCCTGAATGAGCCCAATATTGCTTGTTTCTTTTTTTAAAGAAAATATTTTATCTCTTTTATTTTCATGAATACTTTAGGATCAACTTGTTGATTTCTTCATGAGAATTTAAGATCATACTTGAAAGTGATGACAAACATATGAAAATACAAGGTTATTCATTTTGGGTGATGTTGTTGTTTATTTTAAGACAGGGTCTCACTGTGAAGTTTTGGCTTTCCTGGAACTCACTTATAGACCAGGCTGGTCTCAAGTTCACAGAGTGCTGGGATTAAAAGCATGCTCCACCATGCCTGAACAGCCATCAATCTATTAAAGATTGTTTCTCTTAATTTAGGTTGTATTTATATCACTTTTAAATGACATTCAAGTTCAAGAGTTTAGTGGATTTGTTGCATTTCTTCCACAGGTGTTTTATGACTTGTACTTTGTTACACATAGTATAATTTTAGTGAAATTTTGAAATGACTTTGTTAATATTCAGGAGTATATAGATTTTGTATATTAACCACCTACTCTACATCTTTCTTAAAGTCATTTGTTTTTTATGTCTTCATATAGATGTGATTTCTTTTTTAATCTACATAGTTCCATCAACTTCAAATAATAAAAACAATATTTGCACTTCATCTCTAATATACAGACTTCAGAAGAAACTCATACAGTCCACAGAATACTGTCTATGACTTACTCTTGTTTTGTTTCTGACCCAAGACTATTATGTCTGGTGAAGAAATTCAGGAATTTTTTAAAAAATTAATTTATTTATTTATTCACTTTACCTCCTGATAATAGTCCCCTCCCTCTGCTCTCTGTCCTGGTGAGGCAGCCTCACCAGGGAAAAGTAATCAAAAAGCAGGCAACAGAGTCCATGTCAGGGAGTGCCCCTGCTCCTTTTACTAGGTGACCCACATGAAGCCTGAGTTGTCCATCATCTACATCAGTGTAGGGGGCCTAGGTCCAGTCCATGCTTGGTCCTTGGTTGGTGGCTCAGTGTCCAGAAACCCCTTTGGCCCTGGTTAGTTGGCTCTGTTGGTCTTCTTGTGCAGTTCTTTTCCCCTACAGGTCCTTTTATCATTCCCCCACTTTTCCAAAAGACTCCCTAAGCTTCACCCAGTGTTTGGCTGTGAGTCTCAGCATCTATTTTGATCATCTGCTGGGTAAAGCCTCTCAGAGGATACCTATGCTAGGCTCCCTACTGCAAGCACAGTAGAATATCATTAACAGTGTCAGTGATTGGCTTCCTCCCATGGTTTGGGTCTCAGGTTGGGCCAGGTATTGGTTGGACATTCTTTCTACCTCAGCTCTGTCTTTATCCATGAACACCTTCTAGGCAGGGTAAATTTGGAGTTAAAGTTTTTGTGTGTGGGGGTTGGTGTTCCCCTCCCTCCACGAGGAGTCCTGTCTAGTTAGAGGGTGTCTCCATGACCCCTGTTACAAGGTTTCACAGCTAAAGTCACCCCCATATCCTCCAGAAGCCTACCCTGTCTGAGATCTCCAGCTTGTCACATGGATGTCTCCTTGCACAGTTTCTGTTTTCTCTGCAAGCTCTCTGGCCTTCCACCCCAGCTTTTCCCAGGTCTGACCTTCACCCTCATTTCTCTCTGCACTCTCTTTCTTAACTTGTTCCCCCTCCTCAATACATTCACTGACTATTCTATTTCCCCAAGGGATTAGAATATCTTCCCTTGGGCCCTCCTTGTTACTTAGCTTCTTTGTGTCTGTGAATTGTAGTATAGTTATCCTGTACTGTATTCTATCCTGTACTACATATTACAAAATCTTCTTATAAGTGAGTACATACCAGATGTGTCTTTCTTGGTCTGGGAAAAATACTCAACAAAATGCTTGCAAACTAAATCCAAAAACACATCAAAAATATCATCCACCATGGTCAAGCAGGACCATGGCATGCAGAGATTGTTCAGTATATAAAAAACCCATCCATTTAATCCACCATATAAACAAACTGAAAGCAAAAATCCACATGATAAATCTCATTAGGTGCGAAAAACAAAACAAAACAAACAAAAACATTCAACAAAATCCAACATGTTAAAAGTCTTGGAAATATAAGGGACTCAAGGCACATACCTAAACATAATAAAGGCAATATATAGGAAGCCAATAGTCAACATCAAATTACATGAATAGAAACTTAAAGGAATCTCAGTGCAATCAGAAACAATACAACGAAGCCCACTCTCATTATAACTCTTCTATATAGTACTTGAAATCCTAGTCAGAGCAATAAGACAACTAAAGGAAATTGAGGGGATACAAATTGGAAAAGAAGAAGTCACCGTATTCATAGGTAATATGATTGCATGCATAGGTGGCCCCCAAGATGTTACCAGAGAATGTCTACAGCTGATAAATATCTTCAGCAAAGTGGCTGGATAAAAAATTAACTCAAAAAATAAAATAAAACTATCGTCCTCCTGTATACAAACAACAAATGGACTGAGAAATAAATTAGGAAAACTACACTCTTCACAACAGCCCCAAATAATCTAAAGTATCTTGGTATAGTTCTAACAAAGAAGTTGAAAGATCTGTATAACAATAATTTACAGTCTCTGAAGAAAGAAATTTAAGATGATAACAGAAGATGGAAAGATGTCCCATGCTCATGGGTCGGTAGGATGGTAGGATTAACAAAATAAAAATGACCATCTTAACCAAAAGCAATCTATAGAATCAATGCAATTTCCATTAAAATACCAGTACAATTCTTTACAGACCTTGAAAGAACAGTTATAAACTTCAAATAAGAAAAAAATAAATAAATAAAACAGCATAGCTAAAACAATCCTGTACAATGAAAGAATTTCTTAGAGGTATTTCTATCCCTGATTTAAATTTATACTACTGAGCAATACTAATAAAAACTGCATGGTACTGACATAGAAATAGACTGATTGATCAATGGATTCCAGAAATAAATATCAGAAAACCAGAAATAAACCCAAACACCTACAGATACTTGATTTTTTACAAGAAGTCAAAACCATACAATGGAAAAATAAAAGCGTCTTCAATAAATGGTGCTTGTCTTACTGGATGTCTATATATGTAAAAAAATTGGAAATATAACTTCTGGGTTTTTAAAGACACTTCTTATCAGTGACAAAGTCGCTTTTATGTCCTTCTTTGAAGATAATGTTGATTAGAAAGAAGTTAAATGTTGTTAGATGCCCTTTCTATACATACTGAGGTCATCACGTGATTTTATTTTTTTATTCTTCACTCTGGTAAATTATACTGATTGATTTTAAAATATTGAAATGGACTTGCTGTCATGTGATACACATTCAGCTTAGAAAACTTTTGGCCATTTTGAATACAAATATTTTCATGTGTCTTTGTTTTGCCTTCTGAGACTCTAAAGGTACATGCTCAATTAGTTCAATTGATTTTTATCCCACAGATATCTGATGTTTACTCTCTTCTCCCATTAAATTGTGTGTATTTCCACTTGGATACTTTCTTTTGACCAACCTCCAAGTTTTTTCTGCTTTGTCTTATTTGTTACTAAGCCTACTATGTCAATTTTTCATTTTTGATGTTAATGTGTATCTTGTACCTTTTGATATTTTAAAACAAATCCATAGCCTCTTCTGTCTTACATAGGTTCTTCTAGAATTGGTTTATTTAGATTTATTTATATCCTGAGCTCTCTAGTGAGCATTTAAAAACTGTGGTTTCAAAGCTTATCAGGTTTATTTAGATTATCAGAGCAAGAATGAGAACATCTTGTGATTTTCAAATTTCTAACAGTAATAAAAATCTGTATATATATTGAAGATAGGGCTTATAATATTATTCCTCTCTCCTATGAGGCATAAAATATGGAATTTACTGTTTACTATGAATGGTAAAATGGGGTTTACTAGACTGTGTTTCAAATGAATACCTTTAACTTAGCTTTCAAAATTAGTACACACACATATGCAATATTTGAAGGATATCTTTTGAACAAATATCATATTTTATAAAGATCATAGAACAGGGGCAGATGAGATGGCTCAGAGGAGAAAAGTGCTTTTCTGTTCAGTCCACATAATCCAGTGTGGGAGAAAGAAAACCAACTCCTAAAGATGTTATTTGACCTCCATATATGCATCAAGGCATGATGGCATGCATGAGTACACACAATAATGATAGCAAAGATGAATTAGATCAAGTTTTAAAAAGATTGCTGACCTTAGAAAGTTTCCAGGAATAGCTTAATACAAAGATAATATCTTTTGTAATAGGAAAATATGCATGTCTAAATATACACATATGTGTCATGGTTGCAAAAGGTGGACTGTCAAGCTTCTCACCGTAGCCCTGTATAATTCATTACTTAGCGGATAACATAGGAAACAGTGGTTCAATGATAATTCATAAAATTAATAAGACATTTATTCTCTATGAATACTACGCCTAGTATGTGTAGAGAAAAGAAATGAGGTTGAACTGAATTAAACTGAGCAGATATTTGGATTTATGTCTGAGAAAGAGCAGTGACTGTGCATGACAACCATAAAATTTTCTCCCGTTTTCAAATTCTCACTCAAGATTCATCCACCTTTTGCAAATTTATTTGAGTTGAGTCCCTATTCCTTTCCAGATCCTAGAAAGAATTGTAGGCTTCCTTGTTTTTGACTTCCAAGTTCTCTGTTCACACTCATGACCGTCAGCATCCTGTGTCTGATGCATGTCTAGACATGTGCTCAGCAGTTTTCTCTCAGGGATATAACATCTTGTTCCTAAATTGCTCTTTTCTAGGCTAATTGAAATGAATTGATTGCTACTTTGTCTGTTTTTATTTGAACAATGACTGTACATGTCCAGTATGTTTACTTGTCTAATTGTATGCTTTGTTACATTTGATTTATAGAAATGGTTTGGCTTGCTAATGCCATAGTAATTTCATGTTTGTTCATTGACTTTGTTCAACACA
>REGO01000141.1:2042714-2053892 GCA_010120015.1 Rhombomys opimus | reverse complement strand
AAAAAAATAGGAAAAAAAAACCAGTATCCTAACACAGTGTTCACCCTGTGTTTAGCATCCAAGAAGTGATTTCAAGTTTGTCCCTCTTCTCTCTCTAACCCCATTTTTACTGTTTTCTCTTTCTCTCTCTCTTTTTATCTCACAATAGAGTTTCAAGACTTTGTTGTTGCTGATGTTTTTCTAAACCATGGCCTTGGCACAGCTGGTTCCTATTTGCAAACCCTTCCCACTAAAGTCTTCTGCAGAGAATGCATTTATACTGTAAAGTTTTGAAACATGACATTTCCTATTCCCTTAAAACCAAGCCTAAAAGAAGTTTCAGCATTTATTCATATTCCTTGACCCCTTATGCTGTGCTTACTTCATTAGGATAGTTCCATTCAAAACTGTATATATTATCAATGTATTGAATCATCATCTTTCTCTTTTCTCCTTTAGCATATAAACTGTGAAGATGGCTGTCTGCTGTGGGGTGGGTCTCAGGTTGGGCCAATTATTGTTTAGACTTTCCCTCAAAATTTTTCCATCACTATCCCTGCACTTCTTGTAGGCAGGTTTTGTTGGTGGGTTGCTGTTCCCCTCTTTCTACTAGTCCTGCCCGGCTAGGAGATGGTCACTTCAGTCTTCATGTTCCCCTGCCTCTCCCCCCACCCTTCGGAGTCTCAGCTAGAGTCACAACATAGTCTCTCAGGACCCTTTCCCGTCTCAGGCCTCCAGCTCGACAAAGTGATGCCCCCGTCCCCCCAGTTTCTCTTATTGTTCCTAGCCTTCTCACTTTCCATTACATTTCTCCTCATATCTGATCCCTACCCTTGGTTACCTCTCCGTTGCATTTCCTTTTCGGTTCTCTCTATATCTATTCTCTTTACCCATCTGAGTGACATTCTGGTACCCTCTCTGGGACCCTTCTTGTTACTTAGCTTTTTTGGGCCTCTGGATTATAGTATGATTATCCTGTACTATAGTATAGGTCTAATACCCACTTATAAGTGAGTACATACCATGGGTGTCTTTCTGGGTCTGGGTTACCTCACTCAGGTTGATCTTTTCTAGTTCTGTTTATTTGCCTGAAAATGTAATGATTTCTTTGTTTTTAATTGCTGAGCAGTGTTCCATTGTGTAAATGTACCACAATTTCTGTAAACATTCTTTGGTTGAGAGACATCTAGGTTGTTTCCAGTTTCTGGCTATTATGAAAAAAATGCTACTAACATAGTTGAGCAAATGTCCTTGTGGTATGGTGGATCTTTTTTGTTGGGTATTTGCCCAGGAGTTGTACAGCTGGGTCTTGGGGTAGAACTATTCCCAATTTTCTGCGAAAGCTCCAGATTGATTTCCAAAGTGGTTGTACAAGTTTACATTCCCACCAGCAACAAAGAAGTGTTCCCATTTCTCCACATCCTCTCCAGCATGTGTTGTCACATGAGTTTTGGATCTTAGCCGTTCTGACCAGTGTAATATGGAATCTCAGGGTCATTTTAATTTGCATTTCTCTGATGGCTAAGGAAATATTTTCTCCAAACATAGAAGATAGCAAATAGTCAAAAACATTGGAATTGGTGAACACATACAGTTCTATAAATATACTTGTATGTGTCCTGTGACAGACTTTCTCAATCTACAAACCTCCCTCACAGCCTCTATGCTGACTCATGCTCTCACATCTTTTTGTCAATTTCCTTTCACACCTTTCCTTTTGCAAACATTTTCCTTTGACTCTTCCTTTATTCCTTTCCACACATAGGAACACCTAGCACAGAGCCAACAGAAGGGAACGATGAGCAGGGCAAACATTTCATGACACAAATACTCATTAAGCCCTTTTGGTAAGTTAGAATATAAGAAGGATGGGAGAAGAAAGACAAAGGCAGTTACACCATGAATTAAAGTGATTCATTGTATGAAAGTCTAGATATCAGTTAGGGAAATTCCAAGCCACTAAATGTGCTTTATTAGGAGATAAACAGCATTAAATGATCATCTGTGAAAAGATAATGTGGTTAGATAATGTGATTACTATCAGGAGTGAGGTTGCTGGGACAAAAAAAAGGAAGGATCTGCAAACATCCATGGCGGGCACTGTTGCTACAGGGAAGGAGGGTGCAGCCTGAATTAGAACACTGGCAAAGTGGAGTCAACCTGGTTGTCTTGAGGGATAGTTAGGTAAGACATAGTGAATGATTGGAGATGGGGTGTGCTGTGAACAGGAAATGGTTTTGAAGAGCTCTGTTCTAAACTAGGAGTTTAATCACTATTAATGTAGACAGAAAGATAGGATAAATTGTGGGACATTTCTGTTATAGAAATAACAGTCTATACACAGAGGGACATTTGGTCTATGGACACTAAATATACTAGATAGAATAATAGTCCCTCAAGATCTATACATATGCAATCCCAGAACCTGTGTCTGTACATTCCTGGCAAAGGGATATTACACATGTGAATTGGGATAAGGACTTGAAATTGAGAAGATGATAATGGATTACCCAGGTCTGGAGGTCTGGACTTGATGGAATCACAGGACTTTAAAAATAGGGACATTTTAAAGGAGGCAGATGTGACATTTGTGGGTTTTGAAGATGGAGGTTAAAAATAATAATAAGTCAAAGACTTTGGAAAGGCGCTAAAAGCTGAATGAAAACAACATTTTCTCTTAGAGACCACAGACAGGAGTGCAGTTCTGGGCACACAGAGGTTTGAGCCCAGTGAGACATTACAGGAGCTGCTGTAGGAAGCCTGGGTGGAAGAAAAGAGGTGGGTCTTCAAAGTTTCTACAGCACAGAATGAAAATAATCTTTCAGTGTACCTCCCTGCATGTCTGCATCACTCATTCCCTCTAAGACTACTGTCTTTCCTTGTCTCACTTTTATGTCTGAACAATGGCTGCTTATATTTATTCAGTATTTCATCTAATATATAGTTTTATAGAGATTGCTCTTCATTCTTGAATTTATTTAGAAAAAAATTTTTGCAAAGTTTTTTTTTTTTTTCTTGCTTACAATGGTCACTTAAGTACCAATAACAGACTTTTAGAGTTAATTTAAGTGGATTGCACCAATGTAACTATGTTGGTATAGTGAAACTGGAGAAGATCATCTTTAAAATAAGAGTAAAGTAAGAAAAACCAAGTGGCTGGGTGGTGGTGGAGCACACCTTTAATCCCAGCACTTGGGAATCAGAGGCAGGCAGATTTTTATGAGTTTGAAGTCAGCCCAGTCTATAAAGCAAATTTTAGGACAGCCAAGGTTACACAGAAAAATCCTGTTTTGAAAAAAAAAAGCACAAAAAGTAGAAAAGAAAAAAGGAGAAAGAGAGAGATAGAGAAAAAGAAAGAAGGGAGGGAAGGAAAGAGAGAATTCAAGTAAAGCAAGGGGAACATTCCAATATTAGCAGTTTCTTTTTGTAAAGCTATCAGGTCTTGCGGTGCACAGCCAGTGTTTACTGTGTCTACTATGTGCAAAGCTCTCAGATAGTGCCTGAGTTCCACCCATGAGGACCACCAGCAAGACCCAGGTTTTCTCTACTCATATTTCTAACAGAAAAAGTTCTGATCTTAGCATAATCTACTAGTTACAACTGTGCAAGTGATCATGAAGAAGCTCAAGTTTATGAAGGTACAGCAACTTGGTACAGATGAGTGACTAAGAAACGTGAATTTTTTCTCAATTATTTATTTTATTCACTTTATATCCTTGTATCCCCTTCTCTCCTCTCTTCCCAGCCCCACCCTCTTGCCCTCTCCCCTTCTCTTTTCCTTACAAAAGAGGCACTCTCTTTCCCATCTACCCCAACTCATCAATTTGCATCTGGAATGAACATGTTTTTTTCCCCTGTTGCCTAGCAAGGCCGTCTGGCCAGAAGAAAGTGATCAATATGCTAACAAGTGAGCCCTGTCCTCACTTCCCTTACTAAAGAACCCAATTGAGGCCTAAGCTGTTCATGTGCTACATCTTTTTAGGGAGGCTACGTCCAGTTAATGCATAGTCGTTGGTTGATGCTTCAGTCTAAGCAAGCCCCTCTGAGCTCAGTTGTTTTTCTTGTAGAGCTCTCATCACATCCAGGTCTTTTTTTTTTCTTTTCTCCCACTGTTCTCCAAGACTCTCTATGCATTTACTAATGTTTGGCTGTGAGTCACAGCATCTGTTTTGAGGAGGTGCTGAGAGGACAACTCGGACAGGCTCCAGTCTGCAAGCTTAGTATAGTATCTTTCATATTGTCAGTGGTTGGCACTCTCCAATAGGGTAGGTTTTTAGATGGGATAGGCATTGTTTGGGAATTCCCTTTATCTCTGCTCTATCTGCTCTATCGTTATCCCTGCACATTTCATAGGCAGGATAAATTTTGGGTTGAAGTTTTTGTGATTGGGTTGACGTTCCCTGCACTTTACTAGAAGTCTAGTTAGAGAATGTCCTCCTCCGTCATTATGGTCTCTACTACTAGGAGTCTCTGGAATCAAAAAGTCAAAGTATTGCTATTGGCAGATGATATGACAGTGTAAATAAGCGACACCAAGAATTCCATGACAGAACTCTTACAGCTGATACACAGCTTCAGCAAAGTTACTAGATACAAGATTAATTTAGAGAAATCAGTAACCCTCCTGTACACAAGCAATAAATGGCTGGGATAAAAATTGGGGTAATTACACCCTTCACAATAGCAACAAATAATATAAATTATATAGGGAAAACTCTAACCAAGCAAGTGAAAGACCTGTATGACAAAAACTTCTAGTCTCTGAAGAAAAAAATCAAAGAAGATATCAGAAGATGAAAAGATGTCCCATGATCTTGATCAGTAGGATTATCATTGTGAAAATGGCCATCCTACCAAAGGCAATCTACAAATTCAGTGATATCCGCATCAAAATACCAACACAGTCCTTTACAGACCTTGAAAGAACAATCCTATTATGAATAAAGCTGCTATGAACATGGTTGAGCAAATGTCCTTGTTGTGTACTTGAGCATCTTTTGGATATATGCCTAGGAGTGGTATAGCTGGATCTTGAGGCAGCACTATTTCTAATTGTCTGAGAAAGCACCAGATTGAATTCCAAAGAAGTTGTATAAGTTTACATTCCCACTAGCAATGGAGGAGGGTTCCCCTTTCTCCACATCCTCTCTAGCATGTGTTGTCACTTGAGTTTTTGATCTTAGCCATTCTGATGGGTATAAGATGAAATCTCAGGGTGTTTTCATTTGCGCCTCCTGAAGGCTAGCGACATTGAACATTTCTTTAACTATTACTCTACCATTCTATATTCCTCTACAGAGAATTCTCTGTTTAGCTCTTTACCCCATTTTTTAATTGGACTGCTTGATTTGTTGCTTTTTAACTACTTTAGTTTTTTATATATTCTGGATATCAGCCCTCTGTAACCTGGAAACAACCCAGATGTCCCACAACAGAGGAATGGATACAGAAATTGTGGTACATTTACACAATGGAATACTACTCAGCAATTAAAAACAAGGAAATCATGAAATTTGCATGCAAATGGTGGGATCTAGAAAAGATCATCCTGAGTGAGGTATTCCAGAACAGAAAGACACACATTGTGTATACACACTCATAAGTCGATATTAGACATATAATATAGGATAAACATACTAAAATCTGTATACCTAAAGAAGCTAAACAAGAAGGAGGACACAGGGTAAGATGATCAATCTCCACTTAGATAGACAAATGGGATGGACATTGGAAGTAGGAGAAAACAAGTAACAGGACAGGAACCTACCACAGAAGGCCTCTGAAAGACTCTACTTAGCAGTGTATCAAAGCAGATACTGAGACTCATAACTAAACCTTGGGCAGAGTACAGGGAATCTTATGAAAGAAGTGGGAATTAGTAAGATCTGGAAAGGACAGGAGTTCCACAAGGAACAAATATATCTGGACACAGGGTTCTTTTCTGAGACTGGTTCTCTAACCAAGGACCATGCATGGATATACCCTAGAACCCCTGCTCAGATGGAGCCCATGGCAGCTCAGTATCCAAGTGGGTTTCCTAGCAATGGGAACAGGGACTTTCTGTGTCATGAACTCAGTGGCTGGCTCTTTGACCTCCCCCCCAGACAAGAGAAGCAGCCTTGCTAGGCCACAGAGGAGGACATTGCAGCCTGTCCTAAAGAAACCTGATAAGCTAAGGTCAGATGGAAGGGGAGGAGGACCACCTCTATCATTGGATTTAGAGAGCGGCAGGGAGAAGATGAGGGACGGAGGGTGGGATTGGGAGGGACTGAGGGAGAGGCTATAGCTGGGATACAAAGTAAATAAACTGTAATTAATATTAAAAATAAAAATTTAATAAAAAAGAACAATCCAGAGCTTCACATAGAAAAAACAAAAACAAAAACCACGAATAGCTAAAACAGTTCTATACAATAAAAGAAGTTCTGGAAGTATCTCCATCACCAACTTAAAGCTATACTACAAAACAAACAAACAAACAAAACACCAAAACCACCACACACAGGCACACATACAAACCTGCATGGTATTGGCATAGAAATAGACTGTTTAATGGAATCTAATCGAAGACCCAGAAATGAACCCACATACCTATCGTCACTTGATTTTGACAAAGGAGGCAAAACCCATACAATGTAAAAAAAACAATTTTTTCTTCAACAAATGTTGCTGCTCTAACTGGATGTCTATATGTAGAAAAATGCAAATAGATCCATATTTATCACCCTGCACAAAACTCAAATCCAAGTCGATCAAAGATCTCAATATAACACTAAATCTATTAGAAGAGAATATGGGAAAAAAATCTTGAACTCATTGGCAGAGGAGACAACTTCCTGAGCAGAATACCAACAGCTCAGGCTCTCAGATCAACAATTAATAGATGGGACCTCTTGAAACTAAAATGGTCCTGTAATGCAAAGGATATTTTTCAATAGAGCAAAAAGACAATGTACATCTGAGAAAGGTCTAAAATCCAAAATATATAATGAACTCAGAAATAACAATAAACAAAATATCCCAGTTAAAAAATGTGGCAGATTACTAAACGGAGAATTTTCAACAAAGGAATCTTGATTGGCTGAGAAGCACTTAAAGAAATGTTCAATTTCTGCAAGTCATCAGAGAAATGTAAATCAAAACAACTCTGAGATTCCATCTCACACCAGTCAGAATCGCTCAACCCACAGCACATACTGAGGAGGGAAAGAAGGGAGAACAATCCTCCATTGCTGGTGGGAATGTAAACTTGTACAACCACTTTGGAAATCATAATAGCCCGATTCTAGACACAGTCTAGATGTCCCTCAACTGAAGAATGGATAAAGAAACGGTGGCACATTTACACAATGGAACACTACTCAGCTTTTAAAAACAAAGAAATCATGTGATTTACAGGAAGATACAAGGAACTAGAAAAGATCATCCTGATGAGGTACCCCAGACCCAGAAAGAGGCATATGGAATGTACTCACTTGTAAATGAATTTTAGCCATATAGTACAAGATAAGCATACAATGAGGCACAGATCCAAAGAAGATGATAAGGAGGACTCAAGGGAGGATTCATAAATCTCACTCAGAAGGGAAAACAGAATAGACAGAGGTAATGACCGAAGAGAAGGAACAAGGTAGAAGAGGAGGTACAGAGAGTTACAAGGGTCAAGATCAGACTTGAGGAGAGTAAGTTCAAGACAAAAGAAGGCCTGTAGAGAAGCTGAAGGGGGGGACATATCTGTGACAAGCTGAGACCTAATTCAGAGTAAGCTCCTGGGGGGATATGGGGGGGATTCAAGCAGAGACATGAAATTTTCATAAGGTAATTCATGATTAACAAGACACCGAAGCCAAGTCTCAAGGCAAAGGAAAGTTTGATGAAAATGAGTGTATACTCCAGCCAGAGAAAATCACATACACAGTAGTACACAGGCAGAAAAGTGTTTGCATTTCATAAAATCCAAAGACAGAGAGTGCAGAACATTTTGAAGCATTGGTGGAATAGGAATGTGAGAAGAAGCTAGGAAGATAAAGGCCAAAATATGCCGCTATTAAGGTGCAAGGTGCTGTGCTGGAACTCACAACTTTACAGTCAGGCAATGTTTCATGTAGATATTGCCCCGCTCATTCCATTCGATCACAGAGCCTTCTATAGAGCTTGGCGGACTTGTATGGAGTTTTTTAGCAGGGAAGTACAGCTACTCTTAAAATTGTGACCCAAGAATTATCCTCCCCTATCTGAGAAAGTTATCCTCTTCAACAGAGTGTGCAGCTTCAGGAAACATACACATGGGACAGTGATGGAGGAAGCAGCAACATGCAAGTGTAGACCACCAGGTCATCCAAATCTGCCCTGATTACCTATGAAGTGACAGGTGTCAACGGCAAAGCTCCTGCACATCAGCAGAACCTGACAATGCAACCTTATGGTCGGATCAACAGGCACCTGCAAGTCAGTATTTTTATACCATCTCCTCGTGATTCTTACATATTTTAAAGAGCAATAACTATTTTTAAAGACAAACTGAAATGGAAACACTTTGTAATAATGTTGCTTTCAACTGTGTTGTTTGACTATCTTGAAAACCAAGATAGGAAAAACAGTAAATTATGTTTTGCCCAAATGCAAAGGACCAAAAGTTAATAAACTTATTAAACTGTCAGACATCACTGATGTTCACATCAGCATATTCTATGTTTCAATTAACCTTCTGACCACAATTTCTATATCAAAATAAAGAAAGCTTATAAGAGAAAAGATTAAATAGGGGGCGTTTCCAGCTGCAGCCCCAGGGAACACTTGAAGCTTTGTTTATACTTATTTTAAAATATGAGAAAGACTTTTCTATTGGGAAGAATGTTGAAAGCATGAGTTCACCTGTCAAATGGCTAGTGGTTGTCAGTATGTCTCCCTGTAATTTTGCAACAGTTAATTTAATGAGAATTTAAAACCATTGACATTTTATTCACCAAATCTAGTTGCACTGGCACTCAACTGGAAACAAAGGCATAGAAAACATTGATTTACTATATGGTGTTTATATTTTTAGATAGCAAAACATATTATTTTGAGGAGTGTAAAGTCAATTTATCATCCATTTGTTTGTGAAGAGAAGAAATAGCCATTTGGAAAACTGAGAATTTCTAAATGCTCTTTGCCAAGTGCTCCTTTTTTTGTGAGGAAGATTCACTGGTATCTTTCCCAGTACTCCATCACACCCTTAGCAACATGATGGTTGCTCAAAGCTGCTTTGTCTGGCTTCACACATATGGGAACATAGCAATCTGCAAAGCTAGGAGAACTGGAAGGTATAAACATTTCCCAACAGTCATCAGACACCATTATCTCATGGTCCTTTAAAGGGAATTCTTTATTCTTTCCTCAGATGTTCTTAAAATACACCACTGAACTAAATATTTTAAAGCTGTAACAAAATTAAACCCAGATTGATTACAAATTAGCAATGAGGTTTAAAAATGAGCACATTTTCTTCTTGGAGCACCACTATTTGCTTAGCTTCTAGTCTACACATAAAATTAAAAGATACCTCTCAAACATTGAAATAAAAACACCAGAAACACTAAAAAATGAGAAAAAAATGTAAAATCCTCTTGAACAAGTAAATTGACGGAAACAAATGCAGAAATAGTTCAGAAAACAGAAATTAAAGAAAAATACAGTTATAAGGAGGTGAGTTATTAACTTCCTTGTAACAATTATCACAAATATTGTAAGTAAAAGGAACACTGATGTTTACAGTGACAACAGCAACAACCGCCTGATGGCAAAAACATAACTTATTATGACATGAAGCTCACACTTATTGACAGACATTCACTACCTAGATGGTGCTTTGCAATGGAGAAGAAAAGTAGTCTTCAATTTCTCCCTCCTACAAAGCCTGTGACCTAAACCAGAGACCTACCTACACGATATATTGGCACAATAGTGGCACAAAGATTGTGGAAGTAACCAAACACTTTCTGATGGGATTTAAGGCTTACTCCGTAAGACAGAATCCGTATATGATAGTGATAAAATGACCAAGAACCTAAAACTAGACAAGTCATGGGCCTATGATGAAAGGATACTGGTGAAAAGATACTGTTATTCTGCTACAGGAACATAGCAATAAAATGACTCCTCGTGACATATTGCTATGTACCTATAGATCAAAGCATGACTCAACCCTCTTCAGAGAAGCTTATTCTTGAGGCAGATGGGAATTAACACAGAGACCCACAAATGGACGATGTTCAGTGAACGAGAGTTTGAAACGCTCTCTCCTGAATGGGATGTCTCCATCAAATTCTTCACTCAAGTCTCAGGGATCTACATAGAAGAGGAGGTGGAAATGTTGAGGCATAGGTATTGGATGGCACCAAAGAAATAGTTTCTTTCAGACACAGCAAAATGGATACACATACGAATTCACAGTGACTGAGACAGCATGCAAAAAAAACTGCACAGGTTCAAACCAGACAAAATTCCAGCACTTAGAAGGGGAAGTAGACACAAAATCCCATCCCTAAACAAGAAGCTACTTTCAATTGATAGCTAGTAGAGGGAAGGACAATCAGCTTTCTTCAGTGGAGTGCCAGTGGGTTTATCAACCACACTCCATTGCAAGACCGTGCTCAGGAGCAGTAGATCATCACAAAATGGAATCCATGTGTTCCTTTCTTCTTTCCATCCTTTCTCCCTCTCTCTCTCCGTCTCTCCCTGCCTCCGTTTCTTCATGTTGCTTATTTGCTTTTTAATTCATTTTAGATCCTAGACAAAGCACCTTTCCTTCCTCTCCTCCTGGTCCCATTCTCCCTCCATGTTTCCACTCATGTATATGCCCTCACCGACTACTCAGGGAAGGAGAGTCCCCTCCTCCAAACATCTACTTCAGAATATCAAGTCAGATGGGAGGGGAGGGGAGGAGGTCCTCCACTATCAGTGGACTGAGGAAGGGATATGGGAGGAGATGAGGAACAGAGGAAGGGTGGGATTGGGAGGGGACAAGGGTGGAGCTACAGCTGGCCTACAAAGTTAATACACTGTAATAAATAAAAAATTATATTAAAAATTGCTGAAAAAATTATGATTAAAAAAATTCTCATACAAGTCTTTGACTTGCTTGGTTAGGGTTACACCAAGGTACTTTATGTCATTTGTGGCTACAGTGAAGAGTGTTGTTTCCCTAATCTCTTTTTT
>REGO01000141.1:2024043-2035212 GCA_010120015.1 Rhombomys opimus | reverse complement strand
CCAGGATAGCTCCTGGCTCAAATATCAGCACCATTCCCCCATGAATTGTTAACTACTCAAGCAATTGCTTGATTAATTCAAAATACATTACAAGTATAGAATACACGTGAATTTCCTAGATCCTCAATGTGAAGAATGGAATTAATTAAGAATTTGTTAAAAAAAAAAGCCCCATTAAGAGAATTCCCTCTTGATTGGCTAAGCTATTTTGTCCTCTAATCAAATGCTTGGCTACACAATAGGAGGCAAGGGCATCGAGAATATCCCTCGGCTGGAACAGCTGTAATAAACAAGAGGCAGGTAAGATTATGACGTGAAATGAAAAAAAAAATTCAGTTAAATCCTCAAATTTCTTCAGTTTACCATAGAATCACTTAAGTGGCAGAACTCCAGAGTCAGGGATGGTGGAAGAAATTTCAACATCATGATTCATGCTTAGATTGTTCTTTCCTATGTTATCAAAATGTATTACTATTTGAGTATGTATTTTATGTTCAATATTATGTTTTTGAAATATATGAAAAGGAACAAAAAACATTGAGAAATACATTTCTCTTTCTTAAATAGAGGATGAAAAGTAGGTTCCAAAGGAGTTAAGCAACTTGCCTTAAAGATACAGAAGCTGTTCACTTTTAGAGTCTAGGCCTGTGCAGCAAGGCTATCATCTTTTAATGATCTCAGACTGTAGGCTACAATGGCATATGTCCAGAAACTTCCACTTCATAATCCCAGTATTCAGAAGGCAAAAGCAAGAATACCATGTTTCCAAGGCTGGCTTGGGGTACCGTGCACATTCAAGACCAGCTACATTATATGAGACACCATCTGAAAAAAAAAATAAACAAATAACCAAGAAAAAAAAGGATAACAGTGAAAAAACTAAGCAAGTAAAATGCTCAGATAGACACTGTCGTAACAAGTAATATTGAGTTCAAAGCCAAGCCAGCTTGGAATTATTGGTCTCTCTATCAAGTTAAGTCATGAACTCTGAAATTTGACAACCCTGGGAGGCAAGCAAAGGCAGGATTGTATACGGTGTTTTAAGACAATGTTTTCACTGTATCAGAATACAGCTGTACATTAACAGCTGGAATGGAACATACTACACCCACATTAACTTGCTCTTTAAATATGGAATAATAACAGCAATCTGGTAGGAAACCTCTCAGAGAGAAAAGCTGTGAGTACAATTTCTGATCTTTAATTGCTTTGAGATTCAGTCAGAACTTTGGTATCTGGGAATTTTTTAATTTCTTTCTGTGGTCACTGAATGCACAATTCTAGTTCAATAGAAAATGGATTTAGCATTGATTCTCTGTACATTTAGGTCTATGATAAAGCACATAAACAGAGTAGATGCTTTCAGTAGCAGAAATTAATATGATTTATAAAGCACCTAAGTAAGAACTAAATGAGTATATTTCTCATTTGAAAAGAAAAAGAAATGTCAGATGTTTGTTCCATATAGTTTACTGACTAGAAATTGGTTCTCTGATCAGATAGCTACAAACTCCAATGGGAAAGACTCTGGCTTATCAGAACAAACTTCTCTGACCTGCAATCTTCACATCTCAAAATAGAGATTATTCTACTGCCTATTATGTTATTGTAGTGAGAATTGGAGGGATGTTACATATACACAGAACCCAGTGTCTGCCTTGATATGTTATCATCCCTTCAGTGGGTTTTTATCATTGTAGATACTATTAAACCAGTGCATAGAAAGATAACACCTCTGAACAATTCAGACAGAGACACTATCCCACTGTGGTTTAAACTCATTCATATAGCATGGATAGGTTTATAAATGGTTAGGTATTTTAATAAGATGCTTTCCATGCTCACTTTATATTAGCCGTTACATAACAGCACAATTACTGGCTGTTTTACTCAATGGCTTCATCCAGGAACCTGCAGTACAACAAATACTTAATAAACTGAGCTGATTTTTCTTTGTAGTTTTTGCTCTTACGAAAAGGTAGGTAATATTCAAAATGGGTGGCACAAGATGCAACATTGGGACTTGGATTCTTGCATACTATTTGCAGATTACTGTCATAATATTATTTAATACAATGACAATGATTATATTTTATCAAACACTGGCACTCCCATAAAGTTTTAATATGTCGGAATGGATACTCTGGCATTGTTTTATGACTCAGTGTTCACAGTAAAATCAAGGAATGCACCATTAATATGCTGCTCAAAATGTCAGGGCTGAAATATACCAGATGTCCCTAAGTTTTGCTTCTCTTCTAACAGACGGCAACTATTTCTTATTTGACAAGCACCTATTGAGTTTTTCCTGTATATCAGAGACTGTCCCAGGTTCTTGATTATAGAGATGGAAGGGTATATGAAATTCTCACTCACTGGACCTCAGTTCTGGTAAGCACAGTTGGAATCAAAAACAAGCAAATAATATACAGAGTGGAATATGAGTCACAAAGAAAATAAAATGGGGAAAAAACTACTAGATAGTGACCACAATGGACCATATCTTATTTAGACTGTATTGTCAAAGGAGCTTGTCTGTTTGTGTAATAGCTACTTATTTTTACACTTGCTTCAGTTTCCTTAAGTGTTAGAGGAGTCCCAAGAAATAAAATAAGATTTGTGTTTAGGGAGTAGAAAACTCCAAGTAACTGGATGTATTTTATTTTAGGGTTTCAGTAGTCATCAAAGCAATGGAACTCCCTGAGCCTCCCTTGCACGGGTGTCTGGAATTGTACTTACTTCAGTCCCTTAAAACTTAGATGATACATCACCTCCCTTGGGAGACATCCCTGATCCACTAAATATAATTCCATATTATATATAATTCCGTATTATATATGTGCACATATTCCCTATATGTGTGACCCTCACATGTGTGTATACTTTCACACTGAAGAGGATTGTTATCCATGCATAAAATAACAACCTTTTCTTTTCAAAGAAAAGCCTTGTGTTGTTAGAATGTCTGTGAAAAGAACCTGGGACAAAGACAACACACCCCATGTACTCACCTTGGAGACACAGAAAAATATATGACATTTACATTTTACTTTTGCTAGGATACTTACTAAGCACCTCCCTTCTTAATGTATATTTCCTAATTTCCATTGCTTTAAAAAATACCTTGTTGAATCTCAGAAACAACATTGTGATGTTGGACCCGTTTTTTGTTTTTGTTTTTTTTTTGTTTTGTTTTGTTTTGTTTTTTTATACAATACATACAATACATCCCGACCACAGTCTCTCCTTCCTTCACTCCTCCCAGTCCTTCCCCCACCTTCTCTCTCTCCCCAGACTCACTGCTCCTCCATTTCTTTTCAAAAAACAAAGAAACACAAAACAACAACAATAACAAACAGGTTTCCCTGTGGATTCAACCTAATACCACACAACAAGATGCAGTAACATTAGACACAAACCTTCGTATCAATCCTAGACCAGATAACCCAGTAGGAGTAGGGGAACACAAGGAGAACACAGCCTACAGAACCAAATAATCAGGGCCCATGGGGCTCATAGGGACTCACAGAGTCTGAAACGGCACACACGGAACCTGCACGGTCGACACTAGGTACTCTGCATTCATGCTTGGGGTGTTTCTGGGGCTCCTTCCCTTTTCTCCCTCCTCTCTCTCTCTCTTTCTTTCTCTCTCTCTCTCTCTCTCTCTCTCTCTCTCTTTTTCTCATCAGAATCTCAACTGGTCCTGGATGCGTGAAAGAATTATTCAACTCTTAAGGGTTCACCCTGGGAGTATACTTGATCAGTAGCTGAAAAAACGTGACTCATACTTACCAAACAGAAAATCTACCTTTTAGCATTTTCCCATCATCTTTTCTAATCAAATCAGGCAACAATTCTTACTGTTACTGATTTGAGCATTCAGTCTCCACTCAAAATATCCCTTCCTTCCTTCCTTTGGTCCTCCAGTCTATTTGAATCCTCCTACAAGGTGTCTTTGCTTTGTACACATGCAATCCCTGAAGAAAGCTGTAGCTGGGGCCTGGTGGACTACAGTGGGTAAAGCTGGTGCAAGAGAGTTGGTGGGTAAAATAAAAAATAAAAAAAAAATAAAAAAAAAAAAAACAATCGGGGGAGGATTTAGATTAAGTTCTAGAGAGTGACATCTTGCCAGTGTTTCTAGTAAATTTTCAAATGGAAATGTTAAGTGAAATCTTTAAATATGTTCATCTCAGCTTGCTTCAAAAATCTTTCACATCAAAGGTACTCATGAAGATTTGGAATTTTGAACATTTTTGTTCAAAGGCCCAGTGCTGTGAAATTCATGTGCAGATTCAAGGAAACAGAATTTCTTTGAGGAAATTTGAGGCGAGCTCTGAAGTTTTATAAAAATATTCTCATGGCGCTATATAAATTATTAACTATATGTACTATTACAGTAGGGTGTGCTTCCTGATTTTTCTATGAGGATGGAAATAGAGCAAGGTATTAAGTCTGCACATATATGAGGTCCCAGAACTGTTATTCACTGATTGACGAAGTGTAAGCTACAACCAGGTGTTGTGAATGATATAAATTTAGCTGCTCTAATAATCTGAATGAGACTAACTCACAGGCTGTGTAGCTAATCCCTCAGAATTGAAGTATTCCTTCCTGGAGGGAGGGGGATGGCTCATGACAGTCAGGAAGTGAACAAAACTCACAAACCTGGGAAAGCCGAAAAGTGACAATTTCTCAGTGCCCCTCCCCAAAGTGTGGATGTTGAAGAGAGCTTTGGGGTTATAGACTCCAAGAAATGTCACCTGTGCTAGGGTGTGTTCTGGTCTGATGCAGCTGCCCATGAATCTTCCTGCTCTTGTATTTAGCCCTTCTCAAACTCATACTTCTATAAGCAATGCCAACAAGTTAACTGGTTTGTCACAGTGGACTTTGTAGACTAAAATCACTACTTTGGCCTTTCAATGGTTTCTTATTTGGGATTAGCAGATGTTAGCTAGCATAGTGGTACACAATACCACAATACTAGTTTTTCTGCATGTTAGCTTTTACCAAGATAAAGGGCTGAGTTGCAACTAGATCACAATTCCTGTATCTATCACAATTCCTGTATCGATGTGGCAAGAAAGAGCATGGTAGAGGGGGCTGAAAGATTGCAAGAGCCAGCACACCAGGAAGTCTCTCTTAGAAATGGCTAAATAAACAAGAACTCAACAATGTCTATAGCAATGGGCACATTAAGGTGGAAGGAAAATAGTTTGTGAAATATCACCCCCAGACAAAAAACTACAGGCAGCTAATGATTGCTGGTGCAGGCAAGTTAGTCTTTCTCAGGGGTGAATTCTACGATTGGCTCTCCAATCCAGAACATTCACCCTGGAAACAAGTTTCATATATAGTCTGCACTCAAATATACACATATGCATGTAAAATATGAATTAAATAAAGGCGTAGGGAGGCATGGGAGTTGCTGGAGGAAGGCTAGGTGTGGGAGGCTGGAGAGAGGAAAAGAAGAGAAAAAAGGGATGTAATTTTATTTTAACTAAAGCATAAATAAATAATATGTAGGAGGAATTTTTAAATACACATTTTTTTTTCTTCTCAATGCAGTTTATTCAGGAACCTTGAACAATCTTCTGACCCTGGGGAAAGCCAGCCCACAGCTTAAAATAGCCTCTGGGTAGCCAACCCCAGCGTGCCTCGTGGGCAATGCAGATAGGTCCACATACACAGAAGCAAGCCAGATCCTCAGCCTTAGCCAAATATGGAGTTGTTTGTGACAGAGAGCACTCACCATCGGGAAGGTGGAAGGCGAAAACCAGCTCCATATTTAAGGTGCAGCATTACGCAGCTCTCTACAGTTCCCCCTTTTTGTTTTAGACGCATCAGGCCAGAGTAGAGGTCTGATCTCTGATATTAGAAATAAATTGGGACTTTGTACTGATGTTCATTTAGGTGTCATCCACCCAAAGAGCATCAGACCCATCTGATACCATTTTCTCAGAGGCGGGACCTGGGGCATCAACCCGCATGCAATCAGACATGCTCTTCTCTGGGTCGAAAGCGGCTGACCCTGAGTGCAGTGCTTAGCCTCGCATCCTGAGCGTAACATTTTAGCTTTTTATGGTAGCCAACCATGCTTTTTTTCCCATGCTGCAAATCTGTCTAAACAATTTTCTAGCTATATTTTAGGTAATTGGACTGGAGAATTCGATACTATGATGGAGCAGCTGAGAGTGGCCATTGTTACGGTAAATTCTACCAGAGTGGACGCAGGACTAGCCACAGGATTATCATCATGGATTGCTGCAGCCATGAATCATCTGAAGGAATGGGCAGGCATTGGAGTGTTAGCAGGCCTTCTGGTGTTGGTCTCCTTGGTTTGCCTGTGGTGTATATGCAAGATTAGTGTCTCTCAACAGCGTAATGCAGCCATGATCATTCAGACCTTTACAGCCATTGAAGCAGGACAGTCTCCCCAAGCATGGTTGGCTACCATAAAAAGTTAAATACACATTTTAAACACACACACGCACATACACACACGCAGAGGGAGAGGGAGAGAGACACAAACACACACACACACACACAGAGAAACACAGTTAATTATTTGACAGTATGGTATTTTCTTTTATGAGGATTCTAAATTTCTAGAATCAAACTCACATTGTGGTAGGGAAAAGCACTGAATTATCATCACGAATCTACTGAGAACACTGTGAGTGACTCTGAGTCCTAGCTGAAATCAACTGTTAGTTTTGCTGATTCTACCCAGATGTCTTCTGTGTACTTTCCCACTTGGCTTCAGTCTCTTGGTTTACAAGATCCCTGGCTAAATTTTTCACAGCAGAAAACATGTAACCAGTACTTCGTATTTTATATTTTTAGAGATTTTTATATTAAAATTACAGATTTAATAACTTTTTAAAAATGTTTCTTTTCTCTTTACAGTATAGCTATGTTACTCCTCCTATATTACAATTCTAATTTTCATAGCATCTGTTTTCAAAGCCCTTGCGATTTCTCTGGTACTTAGTAAATTTTTACTTCGGTCCTGGTGTTGAAAGCCATCTTACTCTGGTGCTGACTTCAGAACCCTTTTTAGCTATAAAGGCTAATCTTAAATAGTGTTTGCTATCTTTAACGATGAGGCCAGGTTCAAACAATTGCTAGGCAATTCATGAGCAGTATGGTATAGCGCCCTTAAGATGGGCAAAATGATGTTAATTACTCTGTTAGCTTATAATTAGTATTGAGAAGAATGTGAAGCTCTTAGCGCTATCTTGATCATTAGTAGGTATCTGACAAGTAGTCAATTTGAAAATGTTCAGTATTAGTTTAACATCCTTTGTGTATCGAGTGATGTATACTTTCACAAAGTGAAAACTTAAGCCATACCATTCCCTAAAATAATACATCATCTTCACATACTAGCAGCTCAGTTCCAAGAACGGCAGGTGTCTAATGGCCATGAAAGTGGAGTAGTTTCAACTTAGCTGACCTTATCCTTTCCCCGAGTTTTTATGCTAAAGTTATGTTCAGTTGATGAAAGAAACAATTTCTTGAAGGAGAATGACTTTCCTCTGTAACAGGACTGATGTTCTGAGAGCCTGGATAGACTATGGCCTTGTGTAGACAAGGCACAATTCCTTATACACAAATCTCTGTGCTTGGAGTAGTGAGTACTCCTCTGTCACTACTGTAGAACAGTGACATCTGAACTGTGGGTCACCCTAGAGAAAGTTTTAGTCTGACATGGCTCCTCAGTGTTACTAGAACTATATGTGAACTATATGTTCACGTGTTACTAGAACCATTTTAATGTGCCATTAAGTAACCTCTTATTGATTGCTTATTGTTTTGCTTAAGACTTTCCTGTTTACATTTTGCCAAATGTAAGGATTTTCTAGCTATTATTTGTATGAATGGTTTTCATTGATGCCATCTTTCTCTTCTCTCCCTGGGATACCAATGAAACACTTGTTACATACTTTATCATAATATTTTATGTCCTTAAAGCTATTTATTTATTCTATGATTGAACCCAGAGCCTCCAGCACTCTACGGAATTGTTCTGCTACTGTGCGTACCCCAGCTGTCTCTTAATTTGGCTGTTTTATTTATACTGTTCTCTCTTGAGTTTATCTGACTGTTTCAAATGTGACCTAACATTCTTATATGGTGTGTTTTGCCTGTTTATGATTGTTGTTATTTCATTTCTAATATATCTGTACTTTTCTGAGACTTGGTTTTCATTACTTTCAAGCATGCTTGCAAGTCTACCAGGCCATTTTTTTTTCTGAGCACCACAGATACTTTTCAGATACTTTAACATCTTTGTCACCCTGAAACTGGTATTAATGTCTCACTTTTTGTTACTCAGGTTGAGTTGCTTCAACTGTGAACATGTTGAGTTAAGACTGCATGTTGAGATGAGACTGTATCTAATTCAAATATTCCTCAGATGGCATCATTGTGGACAAGAGCGCATTAAGTTTTTATCAGGTGAGGTTGAAAAAACAGAGTTCCAAATCAGCCTGTGTGACACCTGGAAAGGTCCTGCCTCATTAATGCCAGTGAAAGTTTAAGTTTCAGACACAATCTTAGGCTTCCATTTTGTAACCACTGTCACTCGAAGGGTGAATGTGGATTACATCATCTCTACATGCTGTGCAATGGTGGTCTTGTTGTAGGCCCAATGACATTCTAAACACATACACACACATAAAATAAATCTTACAAAAAAGAAATAAGAGTCACATGAAAGGACATCAAGTGACAAATAGACACAACTGACAGTGCCTTGAGATATTTTGATCATCAAAATAAGTAATGGTAGCAATTAATTATAATCTCTTAACTAACTTGAGAGTGGTAGGACTTCCTGAAACAGGAAGAGAGAAGAGAGAGAGAGAGATGCGGGAAGGAATGGTAGAAAAAATAGGGAAGTCAAAGCTGTCATAATACAGTCATAACATGTATAGAAATACAAACTCATAAATGGTAATGGGAAAGTTTAATTTAATAAGAAGGACATTATCTAGTAATTTCAAAATTTCTCACTTGTTTTTATTACAAAGGAGGAAATAGTAACTTTACAGTGAACAACCTAGTACACAGCACCTTGATTTAGCAATGACAGCAGGGCATCACCAGTGCTGAGAAACGGGGACATAGTGGGCCTTTGCCAAATGATAGGTGATTAATGTTCCCAGATAACGGCATAGTTCTATTTTTCCTTATTTTGCTTATTATCACTTATTACAGTTTATTCAATCTGCATCCCAGATGTGGCCCCTCCCTCATCCCCCTCCCATTCCCTAGGCTTATATATACGAAATATGCTCAAGTATGCAACAAGAACATTTGCTCAACCATGTTCATGGTAGCTCTATTCGTAATAGCTAGACTCTGGAAACAACCCAGATGTCCCTCAACTGAGGAATGGATAGAGAAATTGTGGCACATTTACACAATGGAATACTACTCAGCAATTAAAAACAAGGAAATCATGAAATTTGCAGGCACATGGTGGGAACTGGAAAAGATCATCCTGACTGAGGTATCCCAGAAGCAGAAAGACACACACACGTGGTATATACTCACTTATAAATGGACATTAGACATGTAATAAAGGATAAATATACTAAAATCTATAAATCTCAGGAAGCTGGACAACAGGGAAGACCCTGGAGAGGATGCTCAATCCTCATTAAGAAAGGCAAATGCAATAGACATCGGAAGCAGGAGAAGACAGGGAACAGGAGCTTACCACAGAGGGCCTCTGAAAGACTCTACAGATGGAGGTATTGAGCGAGAGAGAGAGAGAGAGAGAGGTGTTGAGCTCTAACTTCATTATGAGAAATAACTATACACATCACCTAAACTGAAGGATATTCTGGCAAGTAACTGCTATGGAGATTTAAAATATTTCTTTTATTTTTGATATTATAATATACTTAGACCATTTACCTCTCCCTTTCCTCCTTCCAGACCATCCACTCTACCCCTCCTTACTCTCTTTCAAATTAATGTCTATTTTTCACTAATTGTTGTTATGTACATATATTTATGGACATTAAGAAACATGCAAGAGAAGAACTATTTATTATAACAGAAACGAAAGGCCCATGAAAACAAAATGTGATGTACTGTTTACCCTAGAATGTTTCTGACACAGGAACATGTCAACAGTAAACATCAGTTGCAAGAATTAATAAAACATGGGATATGAGTGATGGTTTGTCCAGGGGCTAGAAACAATGGGGCAGGGGCTAAGTGTACTGCAGAGCACATATTTGGAGCACATATTTTAGAGGATTGCAAAAATAAACAAGTGAAAAATGAATAAAATGTTACAGAGGCCTGTTAACCCCATAAAAGCCTAAAATACTTATTATCCGTTCTATTTTTTGAATTCTGGACTAAGACACAAGTAAAAGTCAAAATGTCTTTTATCTGTATTTGTTTTATTATTTTAATTTTATTTTTAATTACACTTTATTTACTTTGTATCCCCCCTCTTGTTCCCTCCATCCTCCCCTCTGAATCCTTCCCTTCTTCCCCCTTCTCCACACATGCCCCTCCCCAAGTCCACTGGTAGGAGAGGGTTTCTTTTTCTTCCTTCTGATCCTAGTCTGTTAGGTCTCATCAGGAGTGACTGCATTGTCTTCCTCTGTGGCCTGGTAAGGCTGCTCCTGCCTCACGGGGAGGTGATCAAAGAGCAGGCCAACCAGTTCATGTCAGAAGCAGTTCCTGTTTCCATCTCGAGCTGTACTATACAGCAACAGTAATAAAAACTGCATGGTACTGGCATAGAAACAGACTGGTAGATAATGGAATCAATAGAAGGCCCAGAAATAAACCCACATACTTATGGACACCTTATCTTTGACAAAGATGCCAAAACCATACAATGGAAAAAAGAGCATCTTCAACAAATGGTGCTGGTCTAACTGGATGTCTATTTGTAGAAAAATGCAAAGAGAACCATACTTATCACCCTGCACAAAACTAAAGTTCAAGTGGATCAAAGACCTCAACATAAAACCAGACATATTAAATTGGTTAGAAGAAAAAGAGGTGAAGAGCCCTGAGCACATTGGCACAGGAGACAACTTCCTGAACAGAACACCAACAGCACAGGCTCTAAGATCAACAATCAATAAATGGGACCTCATGAAACTGAAAAGCTTCTGTAAAGCAAAGGATACT